>WSYQ01001288.1:0-62363 GCA_011426435.1 Lysiphlebus fabarum
TAATCACATTAATATTATCAGTCGTAGTTGTTGTTGTTTTGATACACAACACAATATTATTTATATATATAGGTATATATTTCATATTTTTTTAACAGACAATTCATCAGGATTAGAATGTGCTGTTTGCCTTCAAACATGTATACATCCAGCCAAACTTCCTTGCAGTCATATATTCTGTTATCTTTGTGTAAAAGGTGTTGCAAATCAACGTAAAAATTGTCCAATGTGTCGCCAAGAAATTCCAGCTGATTTTGTTGAAAAACCACAATTGGTTGATGTTGATGATACCAAAACACCTGGTAGTGATGAAGAATATTATTGGTTTTATGAAGGAAGAAATGGTAATAAATTATTTAATAAATATTTATTTATTATTAAATTATTAATAAAAAATAATACTAATAATTTATATGATCTATAAAGGTTGGTGGCAATATGATTTACGAACAAGTATGGAACTTGAAACAGCTTATAAACAAGGAAAAAGAACATGTGAATTATTTATTGCTGGATTTTTATATACTGCTGATTTTGGTTCAATGTTACAACTTCGTCGTAATGATCCAACAAGACATCGTAGAATTAAACGTGATTTATCAAATGTTCCAAAAAAAGGAGTTGCTGGTCTCAGATTAAATAATCAAGATGATGAACCAGTTACTGTACGTGAAATTCGTGGTGCTGAGAGACCAGCAAGTCCAGTCAGTGATACAATGGGTACTATTATTATTTTATAATATTTTTTAATAATAAAATAAATATAAATAAATAAATAATTTAAAATTTAGAAAGTATTCTTAAAAATATATTTGTCATATGTTTTAAATGTAATTGGATACCAAGGAACTGGTGATGGAACAAATACACCTGTACCACCAAGTAATACACCTCAAACACCAGCAGGACAAGCCAGTGGTGATGCAACTCCACTTGTGGGTCAAACAGATCATCAAGGACAGGAATCATTACATCAGGTTTTAGAACAAATGCGTTCCTTAATGCTAAGAGGACGTTTTTCAATTAATAACAATAATGATGTTGATGAAGATAGAAACGACGAAAGATTATTTTCAGATAATAACACTTCAAGTCGGTGGAATCAATCATCAAATATCAGTACCACGTACAATCCAAGCGAACATAATTGTTAGAACTGGTGACAAGACACGTTATCAACCATATTTCATTCGAACCAAGAGAGATCCTTCACCAAGAAAATAATCATCATTATCACCATTTATTCTACAAGAAGACTTCATCTTCTATTTATTTATTTATTTTTCTTTTATTTTATTTTATTTTATTTTTTTTTTTTCTGATTATAAATCATCAATATTTTTGTGTTTTTTTTTCTTGATAAATTATTATTATTTTCAACGACAAATTAATTACAAATCATTTATAAAATATCTATAAATTTTTAATTTTTGTCGCATTATTATAAAATTTATTTTTGCAGAATAATATTAATAATTAAATTTAATTTGTTAAAACATAAATGAAAATTAAATATATAAAATTTATATTTATTCAAATAAATGTAGACTACTATTCTATTTTACATATGTAATAATTTATTACTCTTCAAAGTTTAAATAAATTTAATTATTATAAAATATTAAAAATAAAAATAAATAAAACAAAAGAAAATCACCTTATCAACTTTCCAAAATGGTGGAAATTTAAATAATATTTTTTTTTTTTTTTTTTGTTGCATGTGTGTCAATGTATGTGTTGTAATAAAAATTTTTAGATTTGGAAAAAAGGGTCTCGCGAGGGCGATCGTTTGATCGGCCGGAAAATATATTTGTTAATGGATTTATAAAATTAAATTAATAAAAACCTTGAAAGACAATATTACCACAAGTTAACAAAGAATTTTAATAATAAATTATCACTTAGATACAACTGTCAATTTATAAATAATGACTAGGTAAGTAATAGTCAAATTAAACATTTGAGGTTAAATTAATTTCAATGATACATATATTTTTTTTTTTTTACTACATCATTGTCAAAATTTTATTAATTAAAATGAAAAAAAATTAATATTATTTATAAATTAATGTATTAGTTATCACAATGTTTTAAGTGATAAAATTAATTACAACAATTGTAATTATTAATTTTATTAACAAAAAAGAAAAAATCCTCGTGCGCGCGCTTTTTTTTTTTTTTTTTTATTATAAATTTATATTTGTTTATTTTATTAACTAATAATAAATTATTATTTATAACAGGACTAAAATTGAATTGGGAGATGTTACACCTCACAATATTAAGCAACTAAAGTTGCTGAATCAAGTTGTATTTCCAGTTTTATATAATGAAAAATTTTACAAGGATATCCTTGAAGCTGGTGAACTTGCCAAGCTTGCTTACTACAATGACATTGTGGTAAGAATATTATTTATATAATTATATTAAAAAAATTATTTACAAAAACAAAAACAATTCAAGTATTTGAAAGAAAAAGAAAAATAAATAAATATATTTTGTCTTTACAATTGATTTGATGATCATTTGATTGATGAAACTTATTTGTGTCCAAAAGATCATTAAATTAATAAAAAATCTATGTAAAAATTAATTTCAGGTTGGAGCTGTTTGTTGTCGTATTGATACCTCGGAAAATTCACGAAGATTATATATCATGACACTTGGGTGTTTGTCACCTTACAGAAGGCTTGGAATTGGCACAGTTATGGTTCAACATGTATTAAATTTTGTAAATAAAGATGCTAATTTCGATTCAATATTTTTGTAAGTAAAAAATATTATTTAATATAAAAAAAAAAAAAAAAACAAATATAAGTACTTTTAAAATAGTTATTAATATTTTATAAATAATTTATTTCAGGCATGTTCAAGTAAACAATGATGGTGCAATTGATTTTTATAAAAAATTTGGTTTCGAAATTGTTGCAACTAAAAATCAATATTACAAAAGAATTAAGCCAACTGATGCACATGTACTCCAAAAAACTTTAAATTCAAAAACTAATGATAATCATGAAACGTCCAATTAATTAATTAGTTTTAAAGACTTTCTAAATGATTATTTAAACATTAAAAACAAAAAATAAAAAAATCAGATTGTCTCTCTCTATATCTCTCTCTATATAACTCTTTTTCATACTGTCTATCAAAAATTCAATCTTATAAAATCATGTTTAATCATTACTGTACAGAATGTCAATAATAATATAGTTATCATTATTTTTTTTTTTAATTTCAATTGAATAATTATATTACTTGAAAATTGTCAAGTGTTATTCAATTTTAATATTAATTTAAAAAATAAACAACCAATTAAAAATTTCCAAGAGACACAAATTTATTAATTATAATATAAATATTAATTTTAAATTTAAATTCAAATCCAGCACAATATTTTTTATTTTATTTTATTTTTATTTCAAATGCCCAAAAACAATGTATAATTTTTTTATTCGATAATCTTTCAACAGGTTCTTGTAAAAATAAAAAATTAATATTTAATTTGTATCAGTTTTTTTTTTTGAAAAATTCAGTAATTAATACTGCCATACGTAAGAAAAAAAAAATAGTATTTCGATTGAAATTTAAAAAAAAAAAAAAGTTAATAACAAATTTAAATTAATTAATTTCCGTCCTGCGGATTTGAGGTTTTTTTTTTTAGATCTTTTATTTTGTTTCTCACACTGTTGACTACATGTCAATGATTTCCTTGATTTTTTGCATACATAATTCAGCAGCTTCGTGAGCTTCTTTGCACCACTAAATAAAAATAAATAATTTCAATTATTAAATACTTTAATAAATATATTTTATTAAAATATAATTAAAACATATTTTACCATGCAAAGGTGAAGAAAACCATGTGGTAAACCAGGCAATATATCAAGAGTAACATCAACACCTAAAGCTCTTAATTTACGTGCAAACATAACACAGTCATCTAAACAAGGATCAAAATCTGTTGTCTGAAATAAAATAATTAATTATTATAGTTAAATTAAATAAAAAAAAAAAACAATTGACAAAAATTATATTGATAAAAATCTTACAAGTATTTTTGTAATTGGTAAATGTCTGAGAATATCATCTGGTGTTCTATAAGGACTCAACAATGGATCACGTGGTACAGTAAATGAAAAATCATCAGTTGGACTTTTAACATCGAGTAAATCCAATTCTTTATTTGTATTTTTACTAAATGTAAAACCAAATAAACTGGAACTATTTTGTTGTTGTGTTTTACTACATTCACCTTGACTACTTGATAAAAAACCTGATGTTTTAAATGTTGCATTTTTATAAATATTAAAAAATTTACGAAAATATTCATTTGATGGTTTTTCATTATTTGTTTCATTTTTTAAATTATCTGTTGATTGATTAATAGGTACATCAGGATCACCTAAACTTACTGAATTAAGTGTTGAATCTGATGGTAATGATGCTAATTTATTTTCATTAGCATCATCGTCATCATCATCATCACCATCATTTGGACTAAGTGCTAATGCCATTAGATCACTTTCACTAACTTCAGCAAATGATTCATTATCAGATTCAGCTGAATCATCATTTTCATTGTCTTTATATTTTTGTGGATCACCAAGTGTATATGCTTTTAAACAACGTACCATAAAACCAAATGGTAATAATGGATCTGTAATACCAAGCATTCTTGATGGTGATGGTATAAATTCCATGAGTGTTGGTGTATAAACCATAAATATACCAAATGGTTTTGGTATTTTAAGTTCATGACATTTTGTTGCAAGAGCTAAATTTAAATTTGCACCAGCAGAATCACCTGTTAATAATAATTTAAATAAGTATGATATTTATTTTTAAATATATACCTATGTATATAATAATATAATTATAATTTACCAATAAGAATAACTCTTTTGGCATTTGTTCCAAGTAATGAAGTTGCATGTTTATGTGCCCATGCATATGTATAAACAATTTCTTCAATTGCTCTTGGATATGGTGCTTCTGGTGCATGACTATAGTCAACACTTAATATTGGTACATCAAGACTGACTGCCCATGAACGTAAATAAATTTCATGTGATTTTGGACTATGTGATACAAATCCACCACCATGACAATGAAATAATAAAACATCTGATGGTCCATGAAGTTCACCACTTGCTTTTGCTGATCCAGTCTATAATAAATGAGTAAAAATAAATAAAAACAACAACAGTAAAAATAATAAAGGTACAGGTGTATTTAATAATTTTTTTACCATTCCAATTCTTCTTTTTGAACTGTATAATTTAACATGAATTGGTTTTTTTCCAATATGACTAACTGGAATTGGTATATTAATATCTTCATTATTAATACCCAATATAATTAAATCATCTGGTGATATTGAAATAACTTGATTAATTAATAATTTTGGTGTCATCATAAGTGGTAAAAATTGTGCAAAATGTGTTTCATTTAAATACCAAAATGATTTAATAAAATAAATATCAGAATGTTGTGATATATTAAGAATTCTTCGTGCTCTTGCTTCTGGATCAACAAGATATTTAACTGAATTTGCACATCTACCAAAAATACTTGTTTTATTTGTATAATAAGTTTCACTAAATCCAAGCATTCCAACTAATATTGTTTTTAATGCTGATTTTAATGAATCAGTATATTGAAAACCAAGACATCTACCATAAAAACAATATTGATCAAGATGTTCAGCATAACTTATTAAATCTTGTGTATTATGTTTATCAGCTGGAAATAATGATGGTTTACCATCAATTTCAGAATCACGCCATTCATGTAATGTTTTTAAATGATGAAGAAATGTACTCAATGATGCTATTAATTGTGAACATGCTTCAATTTCTCTTGAATAATATATAAATTAATTTAATTAATTATTTTTTGTTTATTTAAAAAATACATATATATTTATCAATAATAATTAAATAATATAATTACCTCATGTAGTGTGTTTTTCTAAATAATACAGAATCTTTTTGCATGTAAACTTGACGACAAATATCTCCAGTATGTAGTACACTTTTATCAACAAGATATAAAAAACTTCTGTAACCATTACCAGGTGTATTTTCATCAAAATCATAATTTAATGCTATTTCAGATATTTCTTTGTACAATGGACGTAATTCATCAAGTGTATTTAATATTGATGTTAATCCAGCACATATACGTAAACTATTATCATCTTGATATGATGAAAAATAATCATTATTTGCTCTTGATATTTCACGAAGTACACCCCATGTTGTTGGCTCTAAATCTTCAAATGGTCTTTCAAATCCATCATCCAGAGACATGATTAATTGTTTTTTTTTTTCTTTAACTACTTGACTGACACTGTTTATTAAAAATACCTATTACAAATAATTGAATTGGTGTATTATTATTTTTTTCGATTATTTATTCATTTGGTCCAATTGGAGTAACAAATTTATCACTTGGTTTATTAGACGGATTTATTTAATTATATTTCACTTTCTTGTTTAATTATTTATTTAAAAAATATACCTATACCTATTGATTTTGTTTTTTTTTTTTTTTTTTTTCTATAGAACAATTAAGTATGTTTTGTTTAAATTAAAATATAATTTTTTGTGGCAGGTTATATACTTATTCAAGTATTTTATTTAAAATACAAATAATTTTAAGTACAAATTAATTAATTTCATTATTACTACGTTTTAAATAAATTATAATTAATTCATCACTATTTTATTTTAGTCTATTAACAAAATTATTTTGTGACGTATTTGTGAAATTTTTGACGTTTGTAGGCCGAGTTGTTTATTTTTTTCCACTTCATATTTTCTCTTGACACCTTTTTTATTTTCTATTATTGCGGTAAGTTACAAGACCAACGTGAATAAAGGTAAACTGTTGTTATATCGATTCGAAATAGAAAGAGTAAAAAAGAAATAATTATATTTCAAATTAAAATTAAATAAGTATTTAGTTTTTTACATTTTTTATTTTATGCTTATTAATAATTACACACAATAATTAAATATACTTATAGCTAAAAAAAAAAAAATAAAATAAACAAAAGTTTTTTAATGATTATTATTATAAATAATAACTAGTATCTAAGTTGTTAAAAAAAAAAGAAAAGTAAATTAATTTTAATTTATTAATAAAAACTAAAATATTAACTATATAGTTTAAGATACCAGAAAAATATTTCATAATTGAAAAAAAAAAAAAAAAAAAAGGAACAAATTAACTCAACTAATTTGTTTTTTTGCAAAAAAAAAGAAATAAATATATATCTGTGTAAATGTACTTTACTGTGTAAATGTACTTCTTTTCATCAAGTTAGAATATACTTAGAAATATTCTTTCATTAAGGCTTTAATTATTCTTTTTTTGTAATTATAAAAATAATGAATACCTTATACCAGAAAATTATAATTCAAGCCCCATTCATCTAAACTTTCAAAATCTCCAAAATCTAAATGATCAAAAATATCATCATCATCATCATCATCATCACCATCATCATCATCATCAATGTCATAATCGTAAAAATCGTGATATTCGTCATCATCATCTGCATCATCAAAATTGTAATCATCATTTTCAATAGAATTGATAGCATTACTTCCACCATATCCTTTTGATCTTATTTCAATAACTAATAATGGAGATAAATTTTCAAGTTTATCATAATCATCAACAACTTCACGATCAACACAAAGATTTAGTTTAATATTATTTTTACGTGTTTTAGTAATATTTGCAGCATTAATAATTGTTTCATTTGTAATTGATGTACCAGCTAAAGAAAGTCTACTAAGATTATTAGCAACTTTTATTAATTTAATAATACCAGGATCTCTTATACCACGTGAATTTTCACATTCTAATGTTTTAAGATTTCTCATTCTTCCAAATGGTATATCAGTAACAAGAAAAGGCATTTGGTAAAGTAATAATACTTCTAAATTTGGTAAATTAGCTAATTCAGTAAGACCTTTATCTGATATTCTAGTACAACGATTTAAGTTTAATGTTTGAATTGATAAACATGTTTTTGATAAACTTATTAAAAATTCATCATAAACATCTAGAACTTTTTCTAAATTTAAATATTTAAGATTAACAAGATTTGTTAATAATAAAAAACCTTCATTTTTAAATTTACAATTTGCTAAATTTAAATAATCAATTGTTTGAATTTGACTTAATTCAGTTATAAAATTTTTTTTTAACATAAAACCATTTAAAGTTAATTCTTTTAATGCAGTAAATTTTTTAATAACTGATGCTGAATTACGTGGTAAATATTTATAAGCATTATTAAGAGTAGATGTTAATATCATTGACATATGAATTTTTTGTATTGTTGATGGTAAACTTGATAAACAATCACTTGTTGATTTTTTATCAATATTTTTAATTTCAAATTGTTCAAGTTTTTCCATATTACTGAATGCATTATTAAAATGACGTGGTGAAACTTTAACAAATTCAATTTGTAATTTTTGTAAATTATAACAATATTTACGTACTGATAATAATGTTGAACTACAATATGTATTTAATTGTAAACTTGTTAAAAAACGACCACATCGTTTAATAAGTTTATTAAAATATGGTTTTTGTGTATTTTCAACTGCATTATCAACATCATATGGATTTGGAAATGTTAAAGTTTTTATATCATGCCAAGATTGCTCACTTACATCTTTCCATCTTGTACAAACTATTAACAAAAAAAATAAAATATAAATTAATTAATAAATCAATAAATTTAATTAAATTAAATTTTTATTAAAATTACCATCTTCAATTTCAATTCTTTTATCAAGTGATAGATACTTGAATATTTTTGATAAACAATCATCATCAAGTATATGAATTATAGCATCACCAGTTATTTCTTCTTCTTGAGCTTTAATTTTTAATTTTTTTTCTAAATTTTCTTTATATTTTTTATTGCTTTTATACTTTCTTAACATTTTTTTTGTTCTGTTATAACTTAATATTAATTTTTTTCCTGAAAGCATTATTTTTTCATTTTGACTTGCGATAACAGCTCTGTAATTTTTAATCAAATATTATTATTAATTATTTGTTTTTTTTTTATAAATATATGATATTATCTACTTACTTTTCAGCATCTTCAATATTTGAAAATTGGACAAATGCAAAAACTCCTGGTTTGATATGATTTATATGTTTACATTCAACTTTTCCATAAGGTAATAAAACTTTTTTCAATCCAAATTTTGTTGCCTAAAATAAAATCATAATAACATAAGTATATACTTATTTGTTTATAAAAATTTAAAAATATTATTATTATGTTGCTTACATTTTTTGGAATACCACAAACGTGTAGCTTTTTAGTTCGTACATCATGTTTTTTTTTTTCTTGTTTTTTACAAGTATTTTTGATTTCTGTTAATAAATAAATTATAATAATTATTAAATAATATTATTGGTTATGATTGTCATTTATGCTGTTATGATTAATTAAAAATTTAAATTTAATAAATTAATTGAACAAACTAACCTGCATTGTCTGCCATTATGATTAAATTAAGATGTTTTCATCAATTCAATTGATAATTAACAAATGTAATAATGATAATTTTTTGTTAAATCAACAATGTATATCTGAAAAATTTTGACAGTAAAGACCGGATATTTTTTTTTTTATGCATCCCCTTCAATCCCTCTGTATGCAATTTGCGACATTATTATTGTAGAAAATGAAAGGTGAATTTTCATATGAAGTTTGTTGTTGTTTACATTTAAAAATAATTTATTTTTTATATAAAATAATATTTTTTTAATTTGTTATTGAGTATTAAAATAAATCTAATATCATTAAATTAAATTATTTTCAAATTAATTATAATAATAATTTAAAAAATATAAAAACTTTAATACATTATTATAAATAATAAACTAAAAAATAAATTTATTAATTAATTAACGTGTTAAATATATTAAAATTTATTTACATTATAAAACTGTTTTTAATTTATTTATTTTTTAAGAGTTATAGTTATTTCACAATCATGAAAATTAAAAATATGTTGACTTGATGGTGTTATATTAAGTCTATTTCCATTAATAAGAGCAACACAATTTTTTGGTTTTGATGATGATGATGAAGATGAAGAAGATGATAATCTTGGTTCTGATGCTGATGATATTATTGGTGTTACTGGTATTGGTGGTGGTGTTGATATTGATGATGATGGTAATTCATAATCAATTTTTCTTTTCTTTAGTAATGGTTGTTTTATTAAATTATTTGGATTTTGTTTATTAAAAATTACTTTATTAGATACCTCTTTTGATGGAATAAATTCAATATTATTTATTTTTTGTAATGGTGGTATCGTTGTTGTTGTTGTAATTGTTTTATTTGTAACAATTGTACTTAATTTATTGCCATTATTCAAATCCTTATTAATAAGTATATCTGTTGGATTATTATTTTTTTTTTTTGTTGCAGCTTTTTTTATAAAACTACGAACTTGTTCTAATTTCCATCCACCATGTGATATAAGTGTTTTTATATCAACACCAGAATCAGCAAGTAATTTTGCTGATGTACGACGAAATATATCACCAGTATAAAATTGTTTATCTGGTAAATTTAAATATTCAGCAATTTCTTTTGGCATTCTATTAAAATTATTTTTACCAACACAAATATTTGAATATCTACCATCTATTAAATTCATAAAAAATCTATCTGCTTTAATATCATTTGGACGTAATAATAAATATTTTTTATATATATTATAAAATTCATCTTCAATAGTAAATATTCTTTGTTCTCTATTATTTTGTGGTTTTATTGTAACAATTAATAATGAACCATTGTCATTTAAATCATTCATAGTTATATAAGTGAGTTCATCACATCTACATGCTCCAATAAATCCAAATATCAATGCAACTTTAATTAATAAATAATTATTATCAGGTGCATCATTTAAAAAATTTTCAATTTCTTTTGATGTAAATGTCTTTTTTGTGGTACTTGAATAATCACCACATTTTTTTTCTAAATAAGAATTTAATAATTGATAATTACTAATATCAATACCATCCTTGGTTTGTATTTTTTTTTTTAACATATAATAATGTAATTTTAATGTTCGTGATTTTAATTTTTTAGATAATTCATTAAAATAATTTAATAATAATTGCTCATCAATTGTTTCAACTTTTTGTTTATTTTTCCAAGCAACAAATGCATTATAGTTAATATTGTATCTTTCTTTTGATTTAATTGATAAATTTGATGATGATAATGTATTTGATATTTGTGAATCATCATCAATACTACTATCATCATCCTCATCATCATCATCATCATCATCATCATCATTACTATCAGCATCAGCATCTGATCCTTCATTCGAACTTGTTGTTTTAATAATATCATGTATTGTTATCATATGTGTATGAAGTGAACTCTTTTCATTAAAATATTCATTACAAATTGTACATGAAAATAATTCATGAGCATCAACATGTACTTGTATATGAATTTTTTGTGATAACTCAGTTTCACAATGTAAACCACAAATATGACAAATATATGTATCATTAAATTCAGTTGTTTTGTGATTATTTAGTGAAATAAAATTATCATCAAATAATTCATTATTATCAATATCTTCAACTTTAATATCAATGCAATCAAATGTTATCATATCATCTTGTGGACCTAAATTTATATTTAAATCATTGTCCATATTGATTTTCATCCAATCTGAAATATAAAAATATTATTAATAATTTAGCAATCAACAATTATTATATCAAAAATCATTTGAGGATCATTATATTTAATCAACATCAAAACTAATAATTAAAAATTACTTTAAATGTTCTTAATGTAATAACAATATTACTTTTTTTATATTGTATATTTGTTTATACTTTTCATATGTTAAACGTTGATAAAAAAAATATTTGTTTTGTTATAATATTATTGACAACACTATTATACATTTTACTGAAAAATCTAATTCATAGTTTAATAAAACAAAAATTAAAATTAATTTTAAATCAGTATTTAATTTTTCATCATAAAAATTAGTTATATTTTTTGTGTAAACAAAAAAATATGACATTTGTTAAATAAACACAATAATAATAATAATAATAATAATAATAATAATAATAATAATAATAATAATAATCAACAATAACAAAAAAAAAAAAACATTAAAATTACTTCTACTTTTTACCACTGGGCAGCACTGCATGGGGAAGCCATTTTGAATATTTTTTTAAAAAGCTTTTAACAGAGCTTCTAATTATTTAAGAAAATCTAAATGTTTTGTTGTTAATTAGATTTAATTTTCATTGTATCAAATACAAATAATAACATGTCATTTTTTTCAAAAGCTATATAATATTTAAATTTATATTTTTACATCAATAAAATTACAAAATAAAAAATCTAATTTTTAAAAAAAGTAATGACTAATGACTGTATAATAAAAATCCCATTTAATACTTTTTTTTTTATATCTAATGACCCATGTTTATGTTGATAAAAAATAAATATCTATTTTAGTTTTTTTTTTTTTTTTCTTTTGATAACATATTTTGTTAATCTTTTCAACAGCTCTGAGTCATTTTAACCAAACAATATATTTATTTCTAAAATAAAAAATATGAAAAAAAAGTGTTTAGTCAGCTCATGTGTGTGTGTGAATATTATATTGATACATGTATAAATTTTTCCTCTTAAATTAATTTTTATTAAACTAAAATATATAAACAAAATAATGTTTTTTTGGTTGGTGTTATTTTTATTGTTTATTGCAAAAATAAATTGCAATGATTTAACAGAAACTTTAAAATTAAATCAGGTATAATATTTACAATCATTTATAATTACATAATTTATTAGTCACAGCTTTTAAATAAACAATTAACCAATATAACAATATATTAAATAATAATATTTTTATTTTTCAGACAAATGTCAACAATTCAATAATTATCTGTTACAATACAACAAGTAGTTTTTTAAATAATACCAATGAATGTCAATATTATCATGATGATTTATTATCAACATATTATCCATTATTTTATAAAAATAATAATACAATTAATTTATCAGAAAATAAAACAAAAAATTTTACATTAATTGAAAAAAGTATTGTTGAATATACAAATGATAATAATGATACAGAAGAATTAATAAAAAAATTAAATGATACAAATAATAATAATTTTAATATATTTAATAATCAATCAATTTATTTATATAATATTGAATTAGAAAATTATGAATATTGTATTGTTAATTTAAATGAAAAAGATTATGATTCATTTGGTATTATAGCATGTGAAAATACTAAAAAATTATTAATCAATGAAAATATAAATAATATTATTATAAATATAAAAAATAATATAATTCATAACAAAATAATATTTATAATAATTGTTATATTACATATTTTTATATTTTTCTGTTCAATTTTATTGATACCACAAGAACAAATAATATTTGAAATTATTAGAATATATAATGTTATGTTTTACATATTAATATTAACATGGATAACTTATTATTATAATCAAAATTTAATAATTTTAACAATAGTAAATCATTATTTAATATTATTATGTTTTTTTATAATAAATATTGGATTTTTTGAAACATATTGGACAACTACTGATGTTATACCATTTGAAAATAATGCTGAGACAATGAATTGGAATCAAAAACGTTTTTTTTATTATAAAATTTATGCATTTGGAAGTTCATTTATTATTGTTTTTGTATCATTATTAATGACATATATATTTAATTATGATTTATTCAAATCAAAATATGGAATTGATAATTGCTGGTTTATGAGTAAGTTTATATTTTAAAATTTTATTTATTATGGATTTGAATTTAATTGTATTTTTTTTTTTTGTTTTTTAACAGATACAAATGCTAAATATTATTATTTATTTTATCCAATTTGGTTTACAATGATAATTAATATTTATTCATTTATTAGGACTGCTATAAAATGTTTAACATTTACAAATAATGAAGAACAAAATAATTTAATTAATCATAATAATTGGCTTAAAATATTTATAATATTAACTTTTTTTATTGTTGTTAATGTTTTGATTCAATTTAATCAATCAGCATTTTGTTAAATTAATTTTAATATCAAAATAATAATCAATCTTATATTATTTAAATTTATATATATTCTATTGTTAATTTTGTAATTTTGTTGTTGAATTTTTATGATAAATTCAAACAATCGTAACGAAATTTATAATTTTTTTTTGTTCAACATTAATAATTAAATTTGTTTACAAATAATAACAAAATAACGTAAATGAAAATTTATAATTAATATTAATTTAAATAATTGTAACAATATAAATTCATCAATAATAAAATAACAAATATACGACAAATATCTTGAATTAATTCAATGTCAATTAAATATTCTATGAATTAATTTTGTTTAATGTTTTAATATTTATAATATCTTTTTTAATGATCAACTTGACCTGATGATGATATATTTATATTTTTATATCAAAAAAACAAAATAATAATTAATAATCAAAAACAATTAGTATAATACCAAAATATAAAAAAAAAAAAAAACAATAAGCTTTTCAATTAATTACAAATGAAAATGAATTAATTAAATTTTATTGTTTACAACAAAATGGTATATCAATTATTCTTCATTATGATGATCATTATCATTAAAGAAATTATTATCAGAATGAGAGTAATAATCAACTTCTTGTATGTTCAACCAATTTGGTATTTGTTGTGAAGCTATGTGATAAGTTGTAAGAGTAGATGAGCTTAATATAATTTTTAATACAACATCACTTTTACGATAATTTGCAATTGTTATAATATTATTTATAATTTGACCTGTTATATCTGTATGAATAACTACCAATCTTTCTAATTCAGGTGCATTTTTTAATAATGACATTATATTATTGTTGTTAATATTAACACAACAAATACATTCTAAAACTTTTAATTTTTTCATTTTTCCAAATGATGAACCATCCAATGTATTTCTTATTGTATTTATCATTAAATATTGTAAATTTTTTAAGTTTGAAATTTCATCAAGACTTTTTGTAGTTAATTTAATATGACAATCATTTATATTTAAAAAATTTAATTTTGGACAATTAATTGAAATGTTTGTAAACATTGAATCATCAATAAATCCTTTTGATCTATGAAGATCAAGTTTTTCAAGATTTTTTAATTGAGATAAAAAATTTGTTGGAATATTAGATAAATGACAAAATGATAGATCAAGATTAACTAAATTTTCTTTATGAATTAAAGATGCTATTACTGATACTCTTAATTCAAGACCAATAAGTGAAAGTGATGTAATGTCACAGAGTTTATCAAATGCCTAAAAAAAAAAAAAAATTTAATTATAATTTTTTAATTATTAAATTAATTAATATACTTACATGTGTGTCATTTGAACGTCGATTTTTGAAACTATCAGGCTGTGTTGGATCTTTAAACATATAAATATTCTTAATTGTTTTTGGAAGTGTTGTTATACATTTAAGTTGTACATTTTTACTTTCTAAATTAAATGTATCAAGTTGTTTCATTTTTGTAAATCCACGATGAAAATCTTTGTCATTACATTCATCAAATTTAAGTTTTAATGTTTTTAAATTAAAACAATTATTACGAATTGGAATCATAAATGATGATGATATTGATGATACATCTAAACTAGTCAAATAACGTCCACATTTTTCCATGACAATTTTAAAATAATCATCAATTGTTTTGTTGTTTAAATGAATTTTAGTTTCATGCTCTGGTGACCATGAAAATGTTTTAATGTCACTCCAACATGTATTATTGATATCCTTCCAACGAGAACATACTGAAAATAAATTATATCATTTAATTATTTAATTAGTTAAAAATTAATGCATAAACATTTTATTAAATGATAAATACCTTCATCAAGAATAAGTCTTTCATCAACAGTAAAATATGAAAATATTTTTTTAATACAATCTTCATTGAGTTTATGAATCAATGTATTATCATTTAAATAATCATTTAACTTTCTTTTTTTACGTTTATTTGATAAATTAAATGTTACTTTTAATATTTTATCATTAAGAATAATTTTATTTTCATTTGCTGCATCAATTGCTCTATATTCAAAATAAATAATAATTATTATTAATAAATTAGTAAATTTAATCAAAAAATTAATGTGATATTTATAGACTTGATGTTACCTTATTGCATCTTCAATCTGATCAAACTCAACAGTAGCACAAACTCCTGAAGCTTTTTTTTCTAAAAATTTACATTCAACAAGGCCATAGCTTGAGAAGATTCTTTGAAGATATGATCTTGAAACCTGCAATCAATAATCAACATCATTATCATTATGAAAAAGAATTTTAGCAACATGTTAACATATGTTATTATTTTACTTACTCGTCCAACAATATTTTCAACAAGCAATGATTCATTGACACTGTCATACTCAACTTTTCTTTTAGCAGAAGCTTGATCAATTTCCATGATTTAAATTATTTAATAACAATATAATTGATTCTAGTAGGTGATGATTAATACAATGTCTAGATAATATTAACACAATTAGTACTCAACTGCCAATACAAGCCAACCAGTCATTTGTGTTTTTTATTTTTCCAACGGTTATATCAAAGTTTTTAAGTAAATATTAATTTATATTAATTTTATAATTTATATAAAAATATAAAATTTATATAAACAAAATTAATTTACAATTAATGATATTGTTTTTTTAAAACTTACAGAGATGCCAAGAAAGTAAAAAAATATGTAAAAACAATTTTTCCTCTCCCCTTTTTTTTTAATTCTAGATTTTATTCACTTTTTCCAAGAATTTCTTTTGATTTTTAATATTTTAATATATTTGATTTTTTTGAGTACACTGAAGTACACTTTTGTCTGTTAATATTGACCAATCACATCATCAATTATTATTATTATTTTATTTCTCATGGAGCACCAACAGCATTGCAAATTTTTTTGCAATTACAAAATGGCGTAGGGTAAGGTTAGTCAACCGGAGAAAAAAAAAAAAAAAAAATATTATTATTATTCGATCATCACCAGGAGCGTAATATTTATGTATTAAAAAACAACAATAACAACAGTAAAATAAAAATAAAAAATAGACATTTGGTAAAATATTCCAACTTTTATTATCATATTAATATTAATCACTTGATAAAATTTATATCCACCATTTTTATTTTTTATTTATATAAAAAAATAAAATAATAATTATCAAGTGTCATATAAAATTAAATAATAAAATCAATATACTTTTATTATAAATGTTTTATAAATTAATATTAATAAATATTATTTATTTATAATAAAATTTACAATAATGTCATGTGATAATAATATTAATATTACAGAAAACACTGAAATGTATGAGAGTTTATTCAAGAGTCCTTTAAAACGTATATTCGTTTATGGAACACTTAAACGTGGTGAACCAAATTATGGTATATTAATTAATAAAAATAATGGACATGCTAAATTCAAAGGTATTGGAAAAACAATAATCAAGTATCCTCTTATTATTGCAACAAAATATAACATTCCTTTTTTGCTTAAAAAACCAGATACAGGACACGTAGGTATTTATTTTTAATAAATCATATTGTATAGTTTTATTTATTTATAAATTAATTATCATATTTATTTTATTAGCAAATACTTGGTGAAGTTTATGATGTTGACTCCAAGATGTTGGATAAATTAGATGAACTTGAAGAACATCCAAATTTTTATTTAAGAACAGAAGAAAATATTATGATGACTAAAAATGAATCTGATATTAATTTTGAACAGGTATTTTTAAAATTAATTTGTTAAATTAATATTGATAATAATAATGTCAATAAATAATCGAATAATTATAATTAATGATTTATATGATTGTTAATTTAGGTAGGATGTGTAACAAAAGCATGGATTTATTTTTTACCAAAATTTAAACCTGAACTTTTAAATTTACCATATTTAAAATCATACAGTAATAATGGTGATCATGGATTAAAATATGCTGAAAGGTATGCTCGAGATAAATTTTATAATCATCGTAATGATGTACAAGAATTCATTAATAATAAAAAGTACGATATTTTAAAATATAATATTTTAATTAAAATATAAATGATAAATTTGTAATTTTTTAATTTTAAATTTTCAGTGATAAAGAGTCTTCCCGTCCAGAGGATGTAATGTAATTAATTTTTAAAATCAAGAATTTCATGTAAATATTATTGTGAAATTTATATCTTAAAAAGAATAACCAAATAATTATTTAAATAAATAAAATTTATCAATTGAAATTTAAAAAAAGGAATATTACTATTTTTTTTTTATTTATTTTTTAAACACAATATTATTATTTTTTTATTATAATTGTTTTTTTTTTTTTTAATTATGCTTGCACCAAAATAAATTAAAATTTTTTAACTAATTCAATCATATCATGTATTTTTTTTTTTTATCATTTTAAATATTGAAACAATTTTATAATTTTTTATTTCATTTGATAAAAAAAAACGAAGACAACATTAACATATTATTTTTCAAAAAAAAACTATTCAAATTTTTTTACGTAAAAAATACACAAATAATAAAATAAAAATGCAGAGTACATTTTTAAATATAATAATTATTTTTTTAAATACTACATATATATAAATAAAAAAAAAAACATTAAAAAAGTATCCAAGTGTCCTATGAATTTTTAAAAAACTATCTTGTATTAAAAAAAGAAAAAAAGATTCTAAAAACTTCGAGTAATCTTGAGTAATTAGAGAAAAAAATAATTATTCTCAGTAAAAAAAATATATAAGTATGTACTACAAATGATATAGTTAAAATAAAAAAAATTTAACAAAAAACAAAAAAGAGACATTCATTCAATCGCTCTTCTAATTAATTAGCATACAATATTATTTTTCATGATTTTATGTGATGATGAATAATTTTTTTTATAGTTTATAAATATCGCAGATAATTATGATTTATTTTTCATGATAATTATTAAATAATGCATCATCTTGGTCTTTTTTTTTTCTTTGATAAATTTCACTCTTAAACACCTGTAGTAAATTAATAATCAACTAGAGCTGTCTCGAAGCCCAGCCTCACAGAGACACTTGAATTTTATTTCAATTTGTTTTATTTTTTTATTCTTTCATTCCCTACAAATACATAATTTACCTAGTTTTTTTTTTTTTTTTTTTTTTAATTATTTTATTATTTAGTTTTATTGTTGTGCATACAGATTGACAACCATGACTCGGAAATGTTTATTTTTTATTTTTTAAATGTCATATTTTGTTGATTTTTTTTTCATTGAAAATTATTATTAATTAATCATCGAGTCAATTTTCATAATAATCACCTAATATATATTAAAAAAAAAAAAAATAAAAATCGCTTTTAGCACATTGCATTATAACTTAATAGTTTTATTTAATTTATTTTTTTTTATTTAAAATCTTTTTTTTTTATCAATTACGTTAATGGTTAATTTAGTTTTTTTTTTTTTTTTTTTTTTTATGAACAAGATAATTGTTAATAAACAATTATTCTAATTCGTCGAAAACAAAAAATATATATATATAATTATTATGCCTATTTGATTGATGATTGGGCTACGAAATGGTGCGAAGCAATGATGTTGTAATGATAAATTTTTTGTCATTTAATTTATGATAATTTCAGCTTTGATCTTGCGATAATGCACCAAATTTATTGTCAAGTGATAATTTTGGGGCTTGTGATTCTGAATCTTGTAGACTGTATGCTTTACTAGAGCCTCGATTACGTACTTCTTCAAATGTTCCTTCATCACGTTTTCTAGAAAAAAATTATTAAAAATAATAATATTATTAAAAAGAATAATAATAATTGTTAATAAATCCAATTATTAAATTTACCTTCTGCCCCATGTATTAACTGGTTCAATACTTGGTTGCTTGGCACTTAATGTTGGAAAATATTCTTCACTACGTATATCTGGTAATGCATTCCTTCCTTTTGATTTATTAGCTGACATTGCTGATTGATTTCTTAAACCTGGTGCTTTATATACAGTTGTTTTTGTAACATTTGTTGGTGGTACAACTGGTGCGTTTGTTTCATTTGTTTCTTTTTGATCATCATTTTTTTTCCATGGACCAGTTGCTGATGAACCAGCTTCACCAATTTCATTTTCATCACTTTCATTACCAGTGCCTTTATCATTATCATTAGTACTACCGTCAGCATTAACATCAATTTTCATTTGACCAATTTTTAAACCAGTATGATCAGTTTTTCCTTTTTCTTCAAATTCTCGCCATTCATCTTCTTCCTAAAATTCATTTTATTAATTTAGTATTTTTTTTTTCTTATACAAGTTAACATCTGGAATATTAAATAAAATAAAAGCAAGTGATTGCAAATAATTAAAAAAATATATAAAATTAATATTATGATTGTGTGTTAAAACAAAATAGAAAGCAATTGATACTGTTAATTATGTAACCAGCTGTTTCAACAGTTTGTTGAAAAAACAAAAAAATAAAACATTGATATTATTAATTTGACATATGGAAAATTAAATATCTATCAGGACAATCATTATAATAATTTTGATCATTGAAAAATAAAATAAAAAATAAATTAAAAATAATTGTGACGTTTTTACAGTAAGAATTTATCGAATATGGCAGCGTCCGTTCGACATAGCCTAAAATCACACCTTGTGTGTGTTTGTCTCAATAACCGAAAAAATAAAATCATCTGATAAATAAATCACTAATAAAATGTCAAAATATAATATAAAAATATATATTAATATATAAATATTCATGAATACCTATAATAAAATTACCTCAATTTGTGGATTTTCACTTCCTTCATCTTCTGGATTATTGGTTGATTTTTCTTTTAATTTTGGTTTTTCAATAACCAGCTTTCCCGTCTCTACTAATTTCTTGGCAACTTCCTCGGTGGTTGTAAACTTTTTACCTTTTGGCTTTTTTTTATCTTTTTTAGCAAAAAAATCATCTAAATCAGCCATATTTATTGTTTATCTTATTGAATTATCAATTTTAATAATTTAATTTGATAATATATTTATAACGTTTATTTATTGTATTAATTACTGTTAATGGCTAAAATAAGAATTTATAAAAACTTAATAAATCTATCTCCGTTTGTGAGAGACACACACGAGACAGTGCCGATGATGGCCGCGCCTGAGATCCAACCACATGGCTTTTTTTAACCGGAAGTTGTTCCAAAATATCTCATAATAAACATCAAAAATCTTAAATTATTTATCAGGAATTATATTCAATTATTCATTTATTATTTTTTATAAATTTAGTATTATTAATTATTGAAAATACCATTGTTTAAAATTAGTTAAGACAGATATAGACATCAAGTTTCGTATCTAAATTATTTACATAGTTCATGATTGATATTTGATTGATTAAGTATTTTACGTAGATGATGTAGAAAACAGAGTATATAATGTAATAAACACCTAGGGATTTTATGTTTGTCAAGTTTTTTGTACTTAAAAATTATAAAATAATACAAAATAATACTTTTTTCGCTTTTTTCGTTATAATTAAATAATCTATTAATTATTGGTAGACTTTTATTATTAATTTTTTATGATTTAATGATTTTAACAATTATACTGAAATGTATATAAGTTTTTTAAAATATCTCCTTGTTCATTTTATGTTTCATATATATATAAAAATTAATAAATTTTATCAAATACCTCTTTGCTGACTTCGTGATCCTGGCACGCACTGAAAAAATTGAATTTTCATATACCTTCTACCATATTATAGATTCCTAATGCAAGATCGGAATTGAAAATCAAAATTCCAAATACCTTTTCGGTTATTATATTGTCCTAATACAAATTCACAGATTAAAAAAAAAAATTTCAAATACCTCTTTAGTCGTTATATTTGCCTAATCCGAATATTGAATTTTTTTTAATATTTAAAAATATTTCACTATCGATATCTCTAAAATTATAATAAAAAAAAATTGAATAGAGCATCGAAAACCTCTTTTCAAGTTATGTTCGCCTAGTATTTTTGCCATTTTTTTAAATAAATTTTAAAATAAGTTAATATCAATAAATCGAAAAATATCGGTAATAGAGAAAAACGGGGAACGGCATTGAATACCTCTTTTCAAGTCATGTTCGCCTAGTATTTTGCCCATTTTTTTCAATAAATTTTAAAATAAATTAATATCGATAAATCAAAAAATATCGGTAATGCAGAAAAACGGGGAACGGCATCGAATACCTCTTCTCATTTCTTATAATCCTGATATAACTCAAAATTTTTTTGTAAAAATTTTTTATGATTTGATCTAGATTTAAAAAAAACCGAATACCTCTTTAGTTATTATATTTGCCTAATACTTATTTAAAATTTAAAAAAAAAAAATTTTTTTGTATACCTCTTCAGTTGTTATACTTCCTTGATAAAAATTCAACATTTTTTCGAAAAAAAAAAATTCGAATACCTCTTCAGTTGTTATACTTGCTTAATAAAAATTCAAAATTTTTTCGAATAAAAAAAAAAAATTCGAATACCTCCTTGGTTACTATATTCGCCTAATACAAATTCAAAATTTTTTTCAAAAAAAAAAATTTTCGAATACCTCTTCGCTTATGATATATTCCTGTTATATTTTCGATGAAAAATTTTTATCTTTCATCAGGAATATAAAATATGCAAAGAGGTATTCGAAAATTTTTTTTTTGAATAATTTCGATTTTTATTAGGAACATATAATGAGCAAAGAGGCATTTACCGAAAAATTAATGTAAAATTAAGTCATATTTATTTGGAATATTTTCAAGTCTATACGACACATGTGGTGTGTTTTACCAGTGTATTGAAGCCAACTTGAATAACTTCATAAGTAAGAAGCACCTAGAGGTACATTTAAAGCCAATGGTATTAAATTATGTCATTTTTGAAGAAATTATAGTACGGACAGGAAGCATATAAATAGCTTTGGGGTACTTCTATAAAATTCAAAATAAAAATAAATACTTTATTCACGTCAGTATGCAAAACTTGGCGTTGCTTCCTGTTTGTCATTTCCGGTTACTTTTTAGTTACAATATTTTTTTCTATTTTAACTATAACAAAGTAATTATATATTAAATAATTAATAATTATCTATATACTTAATAAAAATCAATTTCAATTTATATTTATCAAACTCAAGGCCATAAAGAAATGTATGTGCTTAAATAATTTTTTATTAAATTAATTAATGATAAGTATTGATGTTCAATGTCAAGTCTTTATTTCATATACAATTCCATCAAAATTATAATAAATAAATAAAAATAATAATAATATTAAATGAGGAGGAAAAAGGCGGGTGACTTCGTCTTGCGTCGTTTAATTTTGGAAGTCCATGGCACTGATGGCACCCGGGAATAGATACCGTCCCCTCATCACTATGTTAAACATCAAAATTTCACCGATTTAATCTGATTCTCATCCCCTTACTCTCACTCACATCAACAACTCAATAAATTTCATTTTTTTATTTTTTTAACATATATTCTCAACTATAAATCTTCGAAACAATGAGGCCAAAAATATATATATAAATAAATAAATATATACACAATATTTTTCATTTTTTTAAAATATAAATATATTTATATACCTATATTAATTTACAAAATAAAAATAATAAGCCACATTTAATATTTTAATCATCCGAATATTTAATTAAGCCGATTTGTTTTTTGTAAAAATAAAAAACTTAATATCTTTCATGTTTAATTTTTATGTGTTAATACCTGGAAATAATGCACTTTAACTTAAATTTACTCTTATAATTGTGATATGCTTGTCTAAAGATCATTAAAAGGCCACTAGTATATACATGTTGATCATATACATATATATTCAACTGAATATTGTGCTTTAAATAGAAAATAAAATAAACAAGACATCAAAAGATTTCATAATTTATTATTAAACAATTATTAGCATATGCTTTTTTTTTTTTATTTATATATTTTTATATCAAATTAAAATTGAATATTAAATATATTTTTTTTAAAATATATGAGACACATTTGTGATTCAAAACCTAAATCGGAATAATATTTATTTGAGATAGATACAAGTAATGCTGGATAAATGCCAAAATAATAAATATTTTTTTTTTTTTTTTTAAATTTTTTATAAAATTGAATTAAAAAAAATAACATATTTTTATAGTTACTGGAAAAAAAAATAATTTAAAAATATAAAAAACAATAATTATTACATTAATAAAATTAACAAAAATTTTAGAGCTTTTTTAAATAACTATATATTTAAATTTATATTTAAAATAATTTTCAAGTATATAAAATAAAAAAAAATATATATATATCTTGATTTATCTGTAAGAATACACAGGGAAGAATTGTGGTATTTTTATTTTCATCCGGAAACGGAAAAGTAGTTAGGGAGTGCCTATTAATATGATATTTCAATGAATCGAAATAAATCGGCGGGGGTTAAAGCAACTCTAAAACCACATTTAAATAAAAAAAGAAAGTACCAAAAAAATAAAAAATAAAAAAAAAATAAAAAATATTATATATATTCTGACTATGTATAAATAAAAATAACAAAAAAAATAATAAGAAAAACATAAATATATATAAAAAAAAAAAAAAAAAAGTACGCATGCGTGGTAGATGAAAGCTCTTGTTCATCTTTGAAAATAAAGCTTGACTACGCCTTAGTGAATGAAAATTTGATCCACAGTCAGTTACCAGACAGAAGCACTTCAACTTCAATCATTTTTTTTATTCATCAATTTTATTATCACCTATTTTCATCATGGATAATTATAATTCAAAAAAATTATAGTGTGAGCTTTATTTTATATAATATTATTTAAAAAAATAAATATAACAAACTAATTTTTATTATATTTTAAAGAAATAATTAATTAACCCTTAACTAATTTAAATTATTATAATTAATATATAAAAATTATTTTAAAATAAAATAAGTATTAATATCATTTGTTGAAATTATATTTAAAAAATTTTTTAGTGTATATTAATAATAATAATTTTCAAAAATAATATTAGATAAATAAATATAAATAAATATAATTTTGAAATAGACAAAACAAAAATTTTCTTTAGAGGTGTCTAAATGTGAAAGTGGCGCCATATAATTAATATAATATTGTGACAGTCACAGTTCCACATAATTACTCTTTTCAAGTCAAAAAAAGACCACCGTGACTTTTGCCAATGTATACAACTCATATTTATCTATTTTTTTTTTTTTTTTATTATTATTTTTAATTTTTACATAAATATAAAATTTGAAATGTAATTTTGTTGAGAGACATGAAAATTTTAAATGTCACAAAAGTCATATTATATGAAGAAAATCTTTCAACAACACTGTTGGTATATATTGTTTGATGATGCGTTTGAATTTTTTTTTTTTATAAAAAAAATAATAATATTCATTTGTCTATTGGAGTCTTTAACTTGAGCCAATTAAAACAAACATTTATCAAGAATAAAAACAAAAATTTATATACATCTTGTGCATATTGTATAAACAATCATTTAAATTCAGACATAGTAAACTAACTGCCACATTGTGTATTTTATATTTTTTTTTATTTTTAAATATAAATGATAAATCAAATAATTAAATTAAACAATATTAAATTTAATTTTTTAAATATTCGAAATCAATTGAGAATTTGAAATTCATTTTATGATCAATCGAAAATCATTTTAGGATCAATCGAAATTTATTTTAGAATCAATCGAAATTCAGTTTAAAGTCAATCGAAATAAATATATTAAAATTGATTAAATATTTATTTATTTAAAATTTGATTAACAATTAAAAAAAAAAATTTTAATAAAATTATTGTTGAAGTGATAATGAGAATCTTTCACTCTGAGAATAATTGTAATTGGCACTGACTTCCCAAAATTTACATATGAAAGATGATGATGATGATGATTATATAAGGTAAGATCTAATAATAGAAAAAATATACTTGCTGGATCTTAGCCATATTAATATACGCTCGTGTGCTTATCATTTACATAAAAAAACATTTTCAATTGTTCATAATTAATATCCTTCTTATATAGATTAAATAATTTATCTAACAAATATCCAGGTAATCATTTATATTTATTAATCCTACATACAATTTAAAATAATATTAAATATATACATTTTTTTATAAAAATTATAAAAGCATATAATTCAATAAATAAAAGTAGAAAAAAAATTAAAACATTTTCTATTTTTGTAAATATAAAACTGGATTATATATTGACTTTGCTATAAAATTCGCATCGGAAGTTCTAAACTTTTACCAAATTTCATAAACATGCTTTATAATTCCACCGAGTTGGTAAGTTAAAAATAAATAATTGTATAAATAAATTAAAACGTTTGATTTTAAATTTAAAATAAATTTTTTTTTTTTTTTTTTTTAACAAGAAAAATAATAAATCAGAAATTATGTTTTTTATTATTTTTTTTTTTTAAAATAAATATATACTATATATGTGTGTATAATTAATGTGTTGAATGTTAAATAAAATAATATAAATAAATTTAAATGATTAATTAGTTTTACAGAATTGTCGATTAATTGGATTTATGGTGTACAGAAAATACATGATGTACAATAAATGTGAACAACTCGGGTGGTCGCTAAATTTGTGACTTTGTGCTTTATTTTATTTGTCAAATTTATATTTCTTCTCTTTGACATAAGTAATATACTAATGTATAGATTTAACATGATTTAATTTGTAAGATATTTGTCAAATGTAAATTTAATTAAAATTTTAATTAAGAATTGTTTGAGGACATGTCTTTTTCCGCTTTGTTGACGCTGTTATTTGAGTACGCCAGCAAAGAGGAACAGGCCGATCCTCTGCAATGTCATCCAGCTAATATTATCAAAAAAAAAAAAAAAAAAAAAAATAGCAAATAAGATATAAAAAATATATAAAAAATAAATTTATTAAATTAAAATAGAGTTAAAAAAAAGAATAAAATTCTTGAAATAAATATATTTTTGATAAAATTTGAAGCAATAAAATATGCAAAAAAAACTAAAAATGAAATATTCTATGTTAAAATTTATATAAAAATAAATATAGTTTATATAAAAAAAAATGTAACATATATTAAAATTAATGTTAAAATAAAATAAAAATACAATATGATACTGTTGAAAGAAGGTACATGGAATTTATATATGAACATTTGAACCTATCGTCAGAAAAGCCATGTCAAGATATTTCCGTCACCGCATCATGTATATTTTTTAACCCTCGCAAACAGACTTCAACAAAAATTTTTCATATATATAAATGTTGAAGTAAGTATATATCACGTATACACAAAAAAAAATATATATATATAAATTTTTTAATTCAATTAATAAATTATAATAAATATATACAAACTTGTGATGCTTATTAATTTAATAAATTAAATTACTATTATTTAATTTAAATAAAAAATATAATACTAAAATAAATTTTAATAAATCAAAATAAATTCATGAACCATTTAATAATAATAATTAACTACAACATTAAAATAAATCATCAAAATTTTAAGAGTTCAACTTGTGTAACATATACAAATAATTTCATATGAACATCAAGAAGTTTTATGTTTATTACTATCACAATACAAATAAAAATATATATAATATTGTTGAAGTGAATTATTTTTATCATACTTAATGTCAAAATGAAATATTTCTGTTAATAATTATTTTTTTAATTATTATTATTATTATTATGACATAATTATTATGTAAATTATTTAATTATTAATTATTTTTTGTAATGAATAAATAAATAAATAAAATTAATTTTACTATTTAAGTGTTTTTTTATTAATTCAAAAATACTTTGGTATATATGTATACTTTTATATAAATTTTTGACTTTGTTTTTTTATTTATTAAAAATTTCGATAACGAAATCCAAACAGAATAATTTTACCAAGATTGTTTCAAAGAAAGATTAAAGATTTGCATAGATATGTAAAAACTTTGTGGGTGGTTTGTTGAATATCTATATATATTTCAACCAAATGTAAAATGAAGTATGAAGTTGATTGTTGTATGAAGTATACTAATGAAGTATAATTATTAACTCAAATATTTTTTCATAGATAGAATTTTAATTTGATAAAAATAATACTTATCATTTTTTTAAATAAGAGTATATAATATTTTTATTTATTTATTTTTTTTAGAAGCTTAACATGTTTATTGAAGTACACTTTATGTACAAAGTTATAAATCTCAAGTGATTGTCGTTAAAAAAATATTAATTGGTGGAGACAGTAAAGTACTATCCTTGCCAAAAAACATTCAAAAATTTAAATTGTAAACTTCACTTTTTATTAAAAAAAAAAAAAAAAAATTTAAAACAACATATGATGTGTTGTAAAACTGTGAATAAAATATGCATGTTTAAATTTATGTTGTTTTTATCTTTTTATTTTTTTATGTTTATTAGTGAAGGTGCGTACATTTTTACTATCTAAAATAAGAAGAATGAAATTCCATGTATCTAAAATTAATATACACGGATGTGTGTACTTAGTAATTTATTAAAAAATAAAATTTGAATTTCATTTTTTTTTAATTTTATTCAAATAATTATCTGTGACAGGTAAGTACAGATTCTACTTTATCTCTGTAGATAATGAAACTACAGAGGGAAGCACTGCTATATTTCTGATTCAATTCTAAGAGAGAGAAAAAGAGAGAGACTGAAGAGAGAAAAATAAAAAACAAAAACACATCACATATGTTATGTTCACCTATTAACGACGAAAATAAAAAACAAATAACAACAAAAGTTCTTGGCAATATAAATTTATAATTAAATAAATATACTTGTTTAAAAATTTAAATAAATTGTCTCAAAATGTATAATAACGACGTAAGTTTTATCAATAATTAATATTCACTTTTTTATAATTTATCAAAAACTTATTTTGTTATAATTAAGGTTACGTTTAATTATTTTAATCAACTGTTATTGCTTATTAAATTATACTAATCTATTTTTTTTTATTTAAATTGTATATTAATTTATAATTTTTTATCAACAGAATCATCAAGATTATTCAACAGCACTAGATTTTTACCCATCTTTACCACAACCAAAAGAATCAGAGTGGATTTACTCAATGAGAAGAACAATGCAGGTAAATAATATAAATAAATAATAAACAATTCAATTGCATAAATTTAATTATAATTTTTTTTTTAAGGAAATAGTTCCTGGATTATATCTTGGTCCTTACAGTTCAGCATGTAAATCAAAACTTCAAGAACTTTTAAATAATGGTATAACACATATTGTTTGTGTACGTGGAACAGATGAATCTCATATTATACGTCCAAATTTTCCTGATAAATTTGTGTAAGTTAATAAATATTTAAATAACAATGACATTATTTTTATAAACTGTTGTATCTATTTTTTTATTTTAGATATTTGGAGTTAAATATTTCTGACTCACCCAGTGATAATATTATACCATATTTTAGTGTAGTTAAAAAATTTGTTGACAATGCTTTAGAAAATAAAGGAAGTGTTTTAATTCATGGTATGGCTGGTATATTAAGAAGTGCTACTTTAGTTGTTGCATATGTAATGGAGGCTTATAATCTTGGTTATCAGTGAGTTATATTATTTATTTTTTTTAATAATATTTTTAACATTATTTAATTGACTTATCTTTTATTATTATTATTATTATTATTATAGAGAAGCAATAAACCTTGTTCAATCAAAAAGGTATTGCATTAATATAACTAAAAAATTCATATTACAATTAAGTGAATATGAGCCAATTTATCGTGCTAGAAACAATATGATTTACAATAATGCAAATAGTTTTAAAAAAAGATCACTTCAAGAAATGGATTATGAACGTGAGTCAAAACAACAAACTTATAATATAGATAATAATTTAATATTTTAAATTTTATTTAGAATAATATTTGCAAATTAAAGTGAATTCAATCCCAGCAAGTACAAAAATAAAAAACAAATAAATATTTCAAAATAATATTTAGGTATATGTAATGAAAGCTTTTAAAAAAAAATTAATTTAAATAAAAAAGTTTTTAATTTTTTTTAAAATAAATATTTAATTATTAATTGATACTATTATTATTTTTTTTCTATAAAATACATCATTTAAATTTTTCCCTCCAAAAATATTCAAGATGGAGACAAAACAAAATGGCTGCGAGTGCCATAAATTATTATTATTATTCTCTTTCGACCACTTTCGACTTACTCCGACAGTTAAAATCAAAACACATCAGTAACAACACATTATTTATTTTACTTTTTTAAATAAATAAATAATAAAATATGATAAATTCATAATCAATCATTTGTTATTTATTTATTATAATTATACAGTGCTTCAAAGTAATTTAATTTTTTTTATGTTATAAATAATATTGAAGTAAATTTAAAAAAAATTGTGATAAAACATCAAAACATATACACAATACATTTTTTTTTTTTATTATTATTAATTTTGAGGTTATAAAAATATAAAAATGGAGGTAAACGAAACTTTGTTTGAAAGACGAGAAATAATTCAAAATGAATTACTTGATGCAGTTATAAATGCTGATTGGTTTAAAAGTTTACGTACAATTTATAATAATTTATCACGACGGTAAGTATTAAAAAAAATATTTAATAATAAAAAAAAATTTATTTATTTATATAATATATATTTAATTTGTATTATTATTTTTTAAAATTAGTTATCCAGATATGGACAAAATTTATCCATATGATAGAGCTATTGGATACATGAAAAATTGGCAAGATTGTGAATTTCTTTCAACACCAATGAACTTGATTGAATACACAAAAATATTATTATCTGAAGAATGGAAAGATGTATTAATTAAAAGAGATAATATGGAAATGAGTGTTCATACTGTATTAAATGATCAAGATAAAAATTGCATAACTGTATTTGCTGATCATTCATATTTACAATTATTTCATAATTTGTATAATTATAAACTTGATGTTTTTCCACTTGAAGGTATCAATGAACCACAAGTTGACAAATTAATGAGTATATCAGTATTGGTTCGTAATGAGGTAAGGTTTATTAATAAATTTATATTTATTAATAATTATATTATCAATTTTAATAAATTTTCTTTTTTTTTTGTTTAAAATATTTAACAGTGGTGGCCACTTGCTTGGGCATTAATTGAAAAATCAACAGTTGAAACATACTCAACAGTATTTGAAGTATTAAGTTCAGTACATGGTATTATGAAAAAACCAAAAAAAATATTACTTTCTTATTTTGAAATAGAACTTGGTGATTCTATAGATATATTATTTCCAAAAGCAACAGTTATTTGTACAATGGTATGTTTAAATAATTAAAAAATTATATTTAAAATTTATATTAAATTAATAATAATAATTTTTTTAAATATTACAGAGTGTAACTAAAAAATTGGATAGTATAAAAGGTAAAAATTATACAAGTGAAATGTTAAAACAAAATCCAAAAGCATTACGTTATTATAGAAAATTATTAGAACTTAATCAATTACCTGTTGAAGAAATTGAAAGTGCATTTGAACGTTTATATAAATCAACAAAAATATTAGATAATGAATTTATACAAGTAGTATTTAATTGTTATCGTGAATGGTGGATTGAAAAAATAACACCAAAAAGATATTCATATTTTGAAAATGATGATATTGAATTGGCTAAATTTGCTAAACGTTTTGAATTTGTTGATTTACCTGATGTTGATAAATGGAAATCAGTTTTTAAACCATTAAAAATATGGCAATTTACAGGTAAAATTTAAATATAAATTTATTATTTATATAGGTATACCTATATAATTTATTTTAATAATTTTATTTTTATTTATAATTTACAGATAGACTGTTGGAAATAATGATTATTATAAGAAAAAAAATTAAAATTTTCAAATAATTAATTATATTTATTGTGTAAGAGATTAAGCTCAATATATATTAAAAATTTTTTTTTTATTTTTGAATTAATTGTTTTGTTGTTATTTAATTTTTATTGGAATTTTAACACATACAATTTCCATTGATGGTGCTTCACGACGCTTCTTTTTTTTACTACTTTGAGAATCTTCATTATTACTACCACTATCACTGCCACCTTCTTCATTACTGCTACCTTCATCATCACTACTACCTTCATCATCACTACTCTTTTTATCATCTCCCTTGACTAATCGCCAATAAACCGTATCGTCTATAAACTTAAAATTAAATTTATTATTATTTAATAATAATACATACATTTATTATCATATAATAATAAGTTTATTTACAGATTTAAAAGCTTTAATGCCATGAGTGGTTATAGATCCTTTGTATGTGAACATAAGACCATTATTCAATGGACATTTTACTCCAGAATTTTCATTTTTACAAATGTCTTCTTTTTTAAGATTAATTTCCTGGTTCCACATAGGAATTTTCATTCCAACATGTGCATATGCAGTTTGGATTGTAGCCTCTATGGATATAAAAAATATATATTTTTTATTTATTTAAAAAATAAAACTTACTTGTTACAAATCTTATGGTAATATTATAAGTTTTTCCGTCTTCTATCTCACACTTATCTTGACTATCATCACAGTCTTCAAGTGAAGCTTCTTGCAGAGTTCCAAGTCCATCTTTAGCTGGATTTAAAGTAATAAATTAAAAAAAAAACGTTGGTGATTAAATTTGATCAATAATTATCCTTCAAAGAATAAAAAAAGTTGTTTGATAATAATAAAAAAAAAATGATAGAATAAAATATATAAATTATGTTAAAAAATAGAAAAAAAAATATTATTAATAGCAACTTAAAATTACAAATTACATAAATTAATTTATAATAATTTTAACAATTAAATTACTGATATTTTAATTATTATTATTAGTAGTAGTTTATTGATATGTATATATTTTTATATTTTTAAATAAATTACTTACTACAATCTGAAAGAGTTGCGTTTGTAATTGATCCAAGAATTAATAAAGACAAACAAATAAATATAATTCGAATCATGTTGATTTTTTATTTTTAATTTGAATAAAATTTCAAAGACTATTTATAAAATTTTATTAAACCCCACTAGTTTACTTTTTTTAATATCAATTTTATCATAAAAAAAAAGTCCTTGGACTTTTATTATAACGAATTTTACATGATAACTATAACTATTTTGTTTTTTCAACAATTATTTTTTTTATCATAAAATTGGACAGTTAAAAAAAAAAAATTAATGAACATGACTTGTAGATGTTATTGGAAAAAAACAAAATATACACATTAGCTTTTTATAATTATGATATTTAAAAAATTGATAATATATTTGTTATATAAGTTTTAAACAGTAGATTATTTATCATGATAAAAATAAAAATATTTTCAAGTAAAAAACTAGAAAATATAATAATTAATGTTTTATTTTTAATATAAAATAAAATTGTTTTAAAAAAAAAACAATTTATATTTTATTAATATTGATAAAACATTAAAAATTAAATCATCAATTATCCAAGTGTAATTTGATAATTATTATCTAAATATATTTCAACTTCTTCAGCAAGTTTAAATTTATCAAGAAAAAATATATCAGTTTTATCAAGCCATATTAAATTATTTTAAATTATAAAAAACAAATATCCATGCAACTTTGTGGTAACCTGCTAGTAGTAATATTTCTAATCCAATCAATATAAGAAGATACACGAGTGTATACTGATGATATCTATAAAAAAATAAAAAAAAATATATAAATCTAACTTTAATGATATGATTAAAAAAATATTATAAAATTAATTACTGGTGAAACACCACATGGTCTAAGACCCCATGAAACAATTCCAACTAATTTTGGTCCATATGCTGAATTTTTAACAAGAGGACCACCAGAATCACCAATGCATGGTGCAACAATTATTGAACCCAACAAAGGACCAGTACATAATTGTGTTTGATAAAGTTCCATATTAACATTTGCTTCATTTATTGAATCTCTACATGTATTTAAATCAATTACTGGTACATAATATGTTCTTAATTCATTTGACATTATTGCTCTATCATCACGTGATACTGAACCCCATCCAGATAGCCAATAAACATCAGCAACTGGTGTTTCATGAGTTTTTGGTAAAGCAACAGATTTAACATAATTATTTATGATAAATGGTTCATTTAATTTTAAAAGAGCAATATCATGTTGTGCATATAATCTATCAAAAGAAAAAAAAAAAAATTAAATATCATTAATACAATAAAAAATAATAAATAGTTAAAAAAATTTTGTATAAATAATACCCAGGATAATATTTATGAACAATAATTGCTATAACAAGACGATTTTGTTGATGAATTTCTGTTTCATTTAAAAAATGTTTACCAGCTAGTACATATATTTTAGATGATGTTGGAAGTTTATAAACACAATAAGCAGCTGTTATTATCCAACTTTCATTAACAATTGAACCTCCACAAAAATGTGATTGTTTTATTTCAGATGGTACACCCCAAATTGTTTTACGTGATAATGACACTTGATATGGAAATTGATGACTCTTTGCTGAATATCCATTTATAACACGATTTTGACTATTAACTAAAAATAAAACAATTTATAATTATTATATTAATAATTGTATAAATAATATTTAATATTTATTTACCTTGATTTAAAAAAATAAAAATAACACTACAAATAAAACTGATAAACATTTTTAAATTAATTATAAAATCAATAGAAATTTTTTTATATTATATTTTGTTACATGAAAATAATATATAAAATATATAATTCAAATTTTATAATTATTTTTTTAAAAAATTTTTATTAAAAATTAAAAAAAAAATACATCAAAAGAAATATTTTATTTATTACACATGTAAGTTACGATAAAAATAAATTCACAATGAGATTGTAGTAAAGTGATTATTCAAGCTTTTCAATAATAACAAAAGCATATTATGTATAAAAAATTTATAATCAAGATATTGATAATTTATAATTTTGAGTGGTATAAAATTACAATACTATAAAAATTAATTATTTACACTATTATTATTATTTATTTATAAATAATAAATGTAAAAAAAAAATATGATAAGATTATTATTGCAAATTGTAAATACATGTTTTATTATTTATTAATTTTTTTTATTTTTGTAGATTATTTTTGATGGTTTGTAATGCTTGTATTTTGTAAGATTATGTTTTGATAATAGATTTACCCACCATGTTTTACATCTTGTATTATTTAAAACTAGAGCTTTGAATTTTCTTTTACCTTCAATCAACCAATTTTGTATTATTTTTTCTGTTATTATTTTATTTTTAGAAATATACTCAGTGATTTTATTGTCAATATAATTATTAATTTGTATTCGTTTTTCTAATAGTGATACTCCTCCATTTTCATAATCTCTTTTCCATCTGTGAATAGCTCTGTAATCCAAGTATTTCATACCACTTGCTGCTCGTAACATATTTAATGACCATGTAGGATTATCATTTGCTAATTTAATAACTTTCAATTTTTCATTGGATGGAATTAAATGGAATTTATTTGTACTTGCATTTATTAAATTCTTTTTTTTATCAAGTGAATTAGATGATGAGTCTATTGAAGATGATTTATCAGTTTCTTGATCTATAAAATAATAATTATTATTATTAAATAATAACTTGTTAAGAAAATAAAAAATAAAATATTTTTGAATATATTATAAATAAATAAAATTACCAATTTGAAGTTCACGTGAATTTGGTCCAATAATATTATGTCTCTTTTTAAATGATCTAACCCAAGATATTACATTGGTATTATTTTCATTAAAATATATTTTTTTTGCTTTTACAGCCCATGTTATTAATAAATCATTTGAAAATGTTTTATTTTTATTTTTATATTCAAGACACTTTTTAAAAACCCATTGATCAATTTTCATATAATTTTCTTTATATGATAAACCTTTATTTACAAGTTCTTTCCAATCATTTAATTGACGATTACTCTGAATTTTTATACCACTATTTTTTCGTAATTCATGGATCGCCCAATTTGGATTTTTAATTGATAAATTAACAACTTTTTTTTTATCTGCAAATGAAACAAGTTTATATGATCTCTTAATTTTACTTGATAAGCTACCTGAAAAAAAAAAAAAAAAATAAAAAATAAAAAGAGATAAAAATTAATATTTTGTGACAATAATTAATTTTACCATTAAAAATTAACTTACCATTATTAAATGAACAAATACCAGTTGGTGATTTAGTTTTTTTCCTTGATCTTAATACTTTTTTAATGTCTTCAGTTTCATTACTGTAATTATACATTCTTGATGTATTCTTGGTTAAATCAGGATTAAGTTTCTCCAATTTAACAACAGCTGTTTTTATTTCAACAGCATCAGTATTTTTTGTAACAATATTATTTTTTAATTTTTGTTTTTCTTTATCAATTAATTTTTTTCTTAATTCTTGAATAAATTCAAACATTTCATGACCATGTATTGCTGATTTTCGAGATATTATATAATCAGAAACATTTAGATAATTTTTATCAGCTTGTAAATTAATCCAGCAATGTTGTACAGCTTCAGAAATAATTCTTTTAATTTTCTCATCAATTGTTTCATTATTAATATTATTCATAGCTGGTTTTTATTATCACAAGAATTTAAAACTTTGTATAAATATTTAACAAAATACTGTCAATATTATTAATAATTGCAATTGTTTATTTATATCACTGGTTAATTTTTGTGTTATTGCACTGATCAACATTGGTTCACATTCAATAAATGCAACAAATGCAACAATAACAATATCTTCCTGAATGTTCCATCAGCTGATGCTATTTTTCTTTTTTTGCACACTATTTTTTGCACTATTGAGCCATCTAACAGGTAATTGCCTAACTAATTTTCTAATCGAATTATTTAGAATGTTATAGAACATTTTGCCAATTTGTCAATATTGACAAAATAATTTTATTTTGACATATTGCCAATTAAAATTTTAACAATATAAATTAAATAAAATTGACAATTATTGTTAAAAAAAATATTGCCTATTTAATTATTTATTTATATTTTTAATAATATTTACATTTTACATTTGTTTTAAATATTTAAACAATATCCTATATTTATATGAATATTATATTAATAATAATAATCTCATATAAAAAATTAACATCATTATATAATTTTAAATATTTTTTTTTTTTTTTTATAAACAAATAACATTAAAAATAAAATAATTTTCATGATAAAAAAACTTCAACAATATGGTTGAAATAATTTAGTAGTGGTAGTTTTTGATGATGATTGAGGATTTGATGATACAACTGTTGATATAGATTGATGATTATTATTAAAATTATTACCAGAAACATAATTTGGTTTAATATTAAGTGAATTTGGTCGTTTTGGTGGTACATGTGATGATGATGATGTCGTTGATGTTACAACTGTTTTATCAACATTTTTTAGATAATTTTTTGCATTACAAGAATTATTAGTACTAGTATAATTGGAATCACTTGATAAACTAGTTTGAATTAAACTAAATTGATTAGAAAGAGGTGTTATTGGTGTAACTGGACTAAATGGAATGGAAATAGGTGTTGTTGGAGTTATTGGACTTGTAGGTGTAGATGCATAGCTATTATCAGTTGGTGATGTAACACCATAAAATGGAAAATTTAAACAACGATAGCTAGATGATGATGGATAATGAAAATTGTTGAATCCAAAATCTGTTGGACTGGTGACTGGATAATTTTGTTGATATGGTAATTGTCCATATGGTAAATATCCATGACTATAAGGCAAATATGGAGATGTCATACTTGGACCAGGTTGTTGATATGGTGATAGTGGTATTGATGCTGAAGCTGCATTCATCAAATGCATCATTGCTGGCACAGTATATGGCCAACTCAATGTCTGACGTTTGTCTTTCATTCGACGATTTTGAAACCATACCTATAATTAAAAGATAAATATAATTTATATTAATAATATATATCTATTTTTTTAATATTAATTTTTATATAATTAATTTAATTACCTTTACAGTTGTCTCTGATAAGTTTAATTGATTGCCAAGTTGATGTCTTTTTGCACGACTTACAAAATTATCTTGATTATATTCATTCTCAAGGGTGTTTAATTGTGCACGAGTAAAAGCAGTCCTAACTCGTTTATGATTAGTTAAAGATTTTTGTTGCAATGAATCCACTGTTAAAATAAATTATAAAGATATAAAATATAATTTCTATTTTTAAATTTAACATATTGATTATTTATCTATTTTTTTTTTTTTGTTTTTCTATTCTTTATATTTTTCTATTTAAACACGTGTTTTTATTTTAATTTAATTTAGTAAATAACTTTGAAAATTGTCTTTTTTTTAGTTTAAAAATTAAAATATATTTAAAAATATTTTTTTTAATAATTTAAATAATAAAAACTTACATTTTTTAGAATTTTCCTGTATTTCAGGTGTATCTCTTGATAAATTTGATGATGTATTTGATTGATCTTGCAATGAGGCACTATCAACAACAGTTGAATTTTCTTTTTCATGATCAAAATTCCAATTTTTATAATCAGACATTTTAGTTAATTTTTTTTTTTAATTAAAATTTCACATAAAACACGTTTAAATTTATTAAATTTTTAAATTAATAATTTAATTTATTATTTAATAATGAAATAATTATATAACTAAATTTTAAATATGAATTTTAGGTACATCTAATTACAATATCACATAGGACTTGAGCAACTTCCAGCAAGTGTCTGCAAGTCCTGCAAGTGTCTACAAGTTGCACACAATATTCAGAAAAATCAGCAAAAAATACTAAATAAAATAGTGGGGAAACAACATGATGTTTCTATTGGTGCCAAGACATAGATCAACTTTCGAAATAGACGATAGAAGCGCCCTTAACACATCCATCACTAATTCACTATACATTATTGCAGAAATTTCAAGTAATATTACTACAATAGTATTTACTCCTACCTCTTTTAATGTCTTTTTAACTTTTTATCTTTATTTTAATCTGTTAATGAGTCACAACTATTTTAAAGAAAAAAAAAACATCTAATTTTATCAAAAAATCTGTAGAAATTTATCTGACATACAGACTTGATAAATTAATTATATTAAAAAAATATCGACATATAAATTTACCTTGATATTTTCATCATCAATATAATAAATTATTTATAAATTTATCTTTAAGATAAAAAAATAATGTAGTGTGTTTATGTGTGGCTCTATTTGTCTCAATAGTTTACAAAAAAAACTTTGTTCTTTTTAACAACAGGAGGTTTAGAAAATTAAATTACAAATAAAAACCATAAAAATTTAGAGCACACAAATTTGTTCTAAATTTTTTAAGCTGGTTTTTAGTTTTTTTTTTTTTTTTAACATGTTTTTTTTTTTTATTTTATTTTTTCTATTATATATTTAAAATGTTTTTACAAGACCACCACGAATCTATTCATGTGGTCTTCAAGGATATTGACTTCAGTATTTAATGTAAAAAATTGCTCTGATTTTTACCACATGTATTTTTCTTTACATGAGTTTATTTTTTATGCACAGAAAATTTTTTTTTACCTTGAAATTGTTTTAGAAAACACCGATAGTTTATTAGTTGTCAATTAAACACAATGAAAAATATTTCTTGTACTTTATAATATCATAGAAAATTGAAAAAATAATTTTTAAAAAATTATGGAAAAAATTTTAAATGATAATATACATATAAAGTAAAGGTGATTGACATTGACAAGCAATTTTTTTTTTTTTGTTGTGTCAAATTAAAATTACCGTTATTTAATTCAAAAAAGAACAAAGATTTTTTTTTTTTTGTATAAATCTTAATGTCTAACCATTACCTCCCAAGGTTTCATTAGGTGCATACATATTTTTTTTTTTTTTTTTTTTTTTTCAGCTCTCAAATATTTGTTCAAAAAACCCAATACAATATCTGTATTTTATAAGCATGAAGTTTACGTATAATATTTTCTTACAATTTTCTTTTTTTCAATTTAACTGAAAAAATAAAATAGAATGGCATTGAAAGGACAAAGAAAGGGGAAAGCTAAAAATCAGAAAAAAAAAAAAAAAAAATCATTGTGTTTTTGACAAAATTAAACAGTTTATCTATTGATACTTAAATGGATATAATAAAAACCATTAGAGCTACCTATTTTTCTTGAAAACAGTCATTATTATCAGATCTCAATATTTCTAAAAGTATATAGAACCAAAAAGTAATTAATTATATGTAAAAAAAAAAAAAAATAAATAAACTAATTTATCATTAATTATTTTTTTGATACAGTAATTATTATAATAATCTTGAAGAAAATATATCTCAAGTATTTTATTATAATTATTTCAAATTAATTTATAAAAATATTTTCTTCAATTTATAGAAACAAAAAAAAATAAAATTCTATAAAATAGAAAATATATTTCTCCATAGTAATTTCGAAATAATTTTTAAAATTTTTAGTTTTTCGATTCAATCACATTTATCACATTTATAAAGAAAAAAAAATCATTAGAAACACAATGATTAGACAAAAAAAAAAGGGTTAAAAATATTTTAAAATTTATTGCTTTTTTTAATAAAAAAAACGAAAATAATTTTTGTAATTTTATATACATTAAGCTTAAAAATATTTTGGATTGATTTGTCATCACAACCACATGATGTCTATTATCATGTTTTGAAACATACAGATATTTTTTTCCTTTTCTCATTTTTCTTTTTAATGTTTTCCCTGAGGATCTATTATAGGCATTATTACTTTTCAAAAACTTTGGGAATTCCCAAATTTTTTCATTGTAAAAAAGATAACAAAAATTGTTTTGCAATTTTCAAAGAAATAAAATATTGTAAATAATTGTATGAAATTTTTTTACAATTATAATAATTAAAATTTTAAAATATATATTAAAAATATATTATTTTGTGTGTATGGAAGTACATATTTTTTTCATTTTTATTTTTTTGGAAAATGAAAAGTTTGTAAAATTTAAAAAGATACGCTTGATGTATTATTTTCATGCGGAACAAATAACTCATAAAAGCATTTTTCATGCTAAAAGTTTTTTGAAGGTTTGTTATTTGTCTAGTATAATATGTTTTAACAAAATTCATTCTCAAGGTTGAAATACTCATTCACTTGACAATGAATAAAATTAGCACTGCAATATTTTATTTTATCTTTTAACTAATGTTTTTTGGGATTTTAAATTTTTTTTAAAATTTTCACCAAGGTAATGACTAATGTTAACCAAGGTAAATTATAAAAAAATTAATGAATAAATAATAAACTTTTATTTCTACTTTTTTATTTTTTAATATTGTTAATTTATTTTTAAAAAAATTATAATAAATAAATATCATTATCATACCCTCTCTCTGACTCATCAATAATTATATTAATTTATTAAAAAAAAAAAAATAAAAAAAAGGTCAAAGTATGAAGATATATGTTTTATTTGTGGATCATAGTTCGACGAAACAACACATTAATTTATATAACTGTTGCTCAACAAATAAGTTTATTATTTTATTTGTATATAAATATAAAAATTTAAAAAAAAAATCAAAATGTTATGTTTAAAAATTATTTCATTAATTTTAATAATAAAAATAACATTAGCTATTGAAAATAATGGACTTGATCAGTATTTTCAAAATCCAGAAAATAATTTGGTAACAAAAATGTATTTATTGTATTTATTTATAATATAATAATTGTTAAATAAATTTATATAAATTATTTATTTACAGTTTCATTTGGATATATTACCAGAGTACGAAGTTGAACGTTACGTATTTACGGATTTTTTTTTAGACAATAAAACTGATATTGAAAATAATTCAAATAAAACAGTAATTTACAGAATTTCATCAGGTCCAAAATCACCAAAATCTGAAGAAAAACGACCAGCTTTAATTCAACATGGTATATTATGTGAATCTGATAATTGTACTGTAAATAAACCACAAATTGCAATAGGTAAAATTAAATTAATCATATCAATTAAATTAATTCATTACAACTAATAAAATTATTATTTTATTTTTAGTATATTTACTTGTTGATCAAGGCTATGATGTTTGGCTTGGCATAAGCAATTCAATTTTAGCTGATAATTTAATATCGTACTGTATAAAAAATAATAATATAATTTAATTTAAAAATATATATTAATAATAATAAATTATTTTAATTTATAGTAATGAAGAAATTGAAAAAAAAAAATTGGAATATATTGCCAAATGTATTTTATCATTTGTTAATCAACAAGAATTATTGGTAATGGGATATTTTAATGGAAGTGTACAATTTTTTGGAATAACTGAACAAATTGATGAATCAAATACATCAAAATTTACAAAATGGTTTAATGATATTCCAGGTGTTAAAAAAGTTAAAAATTGGTACAATAAAATGCTTCAAAAAGGACGTAATTATTTTTCAAGTAAGTTTCAAGTTTATATAAATATTTATATATATATTTTTTTTAATTATTAATATTAATTAATAATTTTCTAGGTAATTATAAAAAAGTTGTAGAAAAATTTGATAAATTGGGTCATAGATTGGATTATGTTATTGATGATCAATCAATTCGTTATCTCAAAGTAAAACCATTTATTTTAAATTATTATATTAATAAAATTAAAAAGAAAATAATATATATATTATCTGTTTTTTATTTTTATAGAATACAGTATTAAATTCATGGGGTTTTGTAGTAAAAATGTTAATGCCAACATTAACAATTGAAGATTTTTCTAAAATGATAAATCATCCTGATGTTTATCTTGACACTGTGAGTATATAATTTACAATTCAAAAACTCAATTAATATTTAGCAATTTAATTAAAAAATTTTAGTCACAACTTGTAACAAAATATGGATATATTTCTGAGACACATGAAGTCAAAACTGATGATGGATATTTATTATCAGTTCATCGAATATTAGGTGGAAAAAAATATCCTCCAAATAAAGGTAAACCAGTTGTTTTTCTTCAACATGGAATTTTAGCAAGTTCAGTTGTTTGGATTTTAAATGGACCCAATAAAAGTCTTGGTAAAAATTACCTCACATTAATTTATAAAAAAAAAATAATTATATTATATAAAGAAAAACAAAAATTAATTATTTTTTTTAGCTTATATACTTGCTGATGAAGGCTATGATGTTTGGATGGGTAATTCACGTGGTAATACATATTCTCGTGCTCATGAAACACTATTACCATCTGATAAAATATTTTGGAATTTTTCATGGCATGAAATGGGAATTTATGATCTTCCAGCTATTATTGATTATATTTTATCAATAACTAATGAAAAAAAAATTAATTACATTGGTCATTCACAGGGTACAACAACATTTTTTGTTATGATGTCAGAAAAACCAGAATATAATAATAAAATTAAAAAATTTATTGCTTATGCACCACTTGCATATGCTGCACATATTAAAAGTCCAATTATAACATTTTTTGCTAAAATATCCAAACCAATTTATGTAAGTTTTTGTTTTAAATTTAAATTTTTGTTATTTAAAATAATAATTTTTGTTTTTGTTTAAGAATGGATTGAAGCTTTTAAAAATGAATGATTTTATGCCAACAAATGCATTGTTAACTAAAATTGGTCGTTATTCATGTGAAGCAAAATCATTGTATCAAGTTGTTTGTAGCAACACTTTATTCATGGTTACTGGATATGATACTGAACAAATTAATAAAGTAAATAAAATTAATTAAAAATTTCAATAATCCCCCCAATTAAATTATCAATTTTTATTATTTATTTATTTTTCTTTTTATAGACAGTTGTACCAATTATACTAGGTCATTTACCTGCAGGAAGTTCTATCAAACAATTTTATCATTTTGGACAAGGTTTAAATTCAAGTAAGTAGAAAAATAAATAAATAAATGTAATTTAATAAAATTAATCTTATTATAATTTATATTTTTTTTTTTTTTATTAGAAAAATTTCGTCAGTTTGATTTTTATCAACCAGATAAAAATCGTCGAGTTTATGGACAACCAGAACCACCAGATTATAATCTTACAAATAGTAAAATTCCAGTTGCAATATTTTATGCTGAAAATGATCTTTTATCTGTTGTTGAAGATGTTGATAATTTATCAAAACAATTACCAAAATTAGAATTAAAATATAAAATACCAATGGAAATGTTTAATCATATTGATTTTATGTTTGCTATTGATGCTCCAAAACTTGTCTATCAACCAACTATTGATTATCTCAAAAAACCTTAATAACTAAATTTAAATTGATCTTTTTACTTTAATTAAATAAAAAAAAAATATTAAAAAACATTATTATATACTCGTATAATACTTGAAAGTTTTTTTTAAAAAAATATTTGCTTTTTTTTTTTTTTTGTAAAGAAATATACAATAGACTTAAGGTTCAGAGGGTGCTTGACAAATAAAAAAAAAAAACTTATGACTGTGGCAAACCCATGGCCTCCTGCCTACTTTTTTATTTAGTCTCTTTCGAATGATTTTTTTTTTTTATTTAACATCTATTGTTAAATGAAATAAACCTTGAAAATAAACATTTTCAAAATTTTTGCTATGGTTGCATCTTTTTTTTTTTTTTTCATGTTTTTATTTTCAATTTAACATTTATACAATTTTCAACACTTTACTATGACTAATAGTAAAATAAAAAAAATAAAAAATATGATTTATTATATTTATTATAAATAGAAAAAAATTAAATATAATTTTATTGAATTATTTTATAAAATTTTAATTTTTTAAAATGAGTCAGGTGTATGCAAACTATATGACTCATATAATTTTTTTCTGACAAATATTAGGATTATTAAATTCTAAGAAATTTAGATGAATGAAAAATATTTATAAAAGATTATTTCTCTTGGGGGTGTGTTTTTCGGGGGTGTTCAAACGAAAAAATTCCAGTTGTAATGTGGTCTGACGTGGTCAGTGTTGTTGAAGAAGCTGCATCTACAACATCGTTTTTTAGGACAATTTTAAAAAAAAATTTAGTAAATTATTTTTACTAAATCATCAGTTATTTTCATTTTTGTTTATTTTTTTTCAATATAATAATTAAAATGAAGGTGTTAAATATAATATTATTATTTATAAATTTAATAATTATTGTAAAATCACAAAAAGAAAAAAGATGCTCTGATATAGTTGAATACGATGGCGACAAAAAAATAAATACACCACAGCAAGTTTATATAAATGTTAAAAATATATCTAAATATGGAGGTATCAGTGTTCGAGTTACAATATCTGTTCCAGAACATTTATCATTTGAAGTAAGTATAAATTTATTAATATTTATTATTAAATAATAATTAAATATTTTATTTTTTTATATTATTTAGAATACACCTGATGGTTTATATCTTATGGATAAAACTGAAAATTCATTTGATACATATGACTTGAAATGGAAATTTATTTTTCCAACAAAAGACATACAATCAACTCTGATAGAGGTAGCAATCAATGATGAAATTTATAAATGTAGAAGTATTGAGAGTAAGTAATTAATATTTTAAAATATAAATAAAATAATAAATATTTTAAAAAAAATACTAATTTAATATTTAAAAAAATATTTTCATCTCAATATAGATTACAAAAAAGTTTTTAGTTATAATTATTATGATTTATTTAAAACAAATTATAAGGATACAATGTTTAATGAGATATGTAGTATACCAAGTGATTTTGGAAATATGCAAAATGAAATAACAGCTGATCCTAGTCAATGGCCTTGGTTAGCATCAATTTATTCAAGAACAAATGATACAAGAACACTTATTTGTTCTGGAAGTTTTATAACAAATCGTCATGTATTAACAAGTAAATATTATTATTCTATAAAAATATTATTAATTATTAATTAATAATTAAATATATTTATTATATTTTTATAGCTGCCAGTTGTATTTCAACAATTGATCCAGATGAACTTGAAATTGGATATGAAATAACTGAACTTGTAGATAATTATGAATATAATGATACTGCAATTTATTACAAAGTTAAAACTTATACAGTTCATCCATATTATACAAGTAGTATGTCTGGTAATATTGCTATTTTACAAATAATTAATGAAGTTATTAAAACAAAAGATATTAAACCATTATGTGTTTGGCCTTTACTTATACCTGGTAATGCAAGCTACATGACAGATTGGAATGAAGACAAAGAATTTCAACAATTAAAATATGTTATTAATACAGAGGTAATTTTTAATTTAAATATATATAATTATAATTAATTTATAATTAATTTATAAATATATTAATATTTATTATATGTTTGTTTGTTTGTTAAGGAGGAATGTTTAAAATTATTTGATGATAATGAAAAAAAATTCGACGATGAACTTATAACAAAAGATAAAATCTTTTGTGCCAGTATGATTTATGATAATAATACTTATTATCCCAAGTATTTTTCAAAAGAAGGAAATGGTTTAGTTACTTATAATTTAGAAACAAATGAATATTATCTTCAAGGTATTCTAACATCATTTGTTAATGATAATTCATTTGATGCTTTTTTTATTGATCTTCATCAACATCTTGCCTGGATTAGATATGTTACCATAATGATGAACTAATTTTTTATTTAATAATTAATTTATAAAAATTATAATAAGATTCATTTTTCATTTGTATTGTTAAATATTAATAAAAATAATATTAAAAAAATATAATAACAGGAGGTTCAAGGACAAATTTGTTAATTATTCGTAATAATAATAATAATAATATAAACAAAAGTCAAAACAAATAGTCATGTTGTTATTTATTTATCATTTAATATATTAATAATTTAATATTTAAATAATTAATTGAGTTAATTCAATAATAGGTATATTAATTTGTTAGATATATTTTTTCATTATTAAAATAGAAAAAAAAAAAAAATGGAAAAGTATAGTTAATTTGTTTTATTATATAATATAATACTGAAAAATTAAGTGATAATAAATATAAAAAACTAATTAATACATCATATTTAAAAATATTAGTTATGTTTTTTATTGAATCTGATTATTCCAAAGATGATCAATGGTTATGGTGATATTGCTAAAGATGTATTGGGTGTATTTAGAGATTTTGATAGAATTCAATTCGCAACTCATATGCTAATCAGTTTAATTTCATTGTATGAAAAATTACCAACTGATATTGAAACTGAAAAAATTCATAATAATATGAAAAAAATTAAGGATCTTGCATCTCGACTTGCATTATTAATTGGTTTAGATAATAAAAAGAATCAAAAAGCTATGATAACAGTTCACAAAGATGGTATTTTATTTGCTCTTACAGGATTAAAGTATAATCAACCTGATGATTATTATGAAATACCAACAAATATTACCTTTTTTGAAATTATTTCTGTGTTTATTAGAAAACTAATGAAATGTGATAAATCTAACATGTAAGTTTTATAATATCAAAAACAAACTGTTATTATTATTTATTAATTTATTATTTATTTTTTTTTTTTAATAGACTGAATTATTTGGAAGAAAAATTACCAGAAAATAAATCTTCTGGTGAGGGCTGGGAACCAGTAATAATGTACAGAAATGGATTACGTTCAAAAAAACCTCGTACACAAAATAACAGTCAGACAATTTCACAAATTGGTAATTTATAATTAAATCTCTTTTATTTTTATGGTATTTTAATTATTTATTTTATTAATTGAATTTTTTTTTAAGAACAAGAGGAGAAACAAGTACCAGAACGGGAAGAGCCAGAGAGCGGAGAATCACAGCAAGAAGAAGAAGAAAAAGAAAAAAAACACAGTAAGAAGAATGTGTAGATTAAACTATTATTATTAATTATATTATTCTTATTATTACTTATATTTTCTATTTTTTTTTTTTGTTCGAAAATTTAATTTAATTTATAACAATTATTAACATGTAAAATTTTTTAATTATCGAAATCTATATTACTACATTAATTCGAAATAAATAATTGTTGAAATTAAAATAAATAAGAATTTTCAAACATAAAAAAGAATTTTTTGTTTAATTAATTTAGTGATTATTTTATTTTTTATACTATCTAAATAAATTGTATTTTTAATAATTTAAACTTGATCACTATCTTGATAATTAAATTTTTAATATTTCTATTATATTATTTGACTTTTAAAAAATTATATGATATTATATTTTTTAAATACTTTATTATTATTAGAAAATAATTTGTCATTTTTTTCATATTAATTAATTCAATTTTCATAAATAAAATAATCATAATTTTAATCAATTCAAATTTCCCGCTCTATTCACTAGTAATGGAGTCAATAAATAAAAAAAAAAAAAAAAAAAAAAAATAAATAATAATAATATTAAAAACATCCAACACATTAACAAAATTAATTACAATAAAATTATATATTATCAAATTATAATCAATGAATTAATCATTAGGTAAATTTATTCTTATATTTTTTTAAATAGCGCTAGTATCGAGGTATTTTTCCTTTTTTTTTTGTATTTCCTCTATCTTTCTTTGTCTTATCACTGGATATTGACATCTTTTATTTCTTTCTTTTTTATAACTCACATACATCATACACATATTAAAAAAAAAAAAAAGTAAACACACCAACAAACCAACATACACATTTACAAACTAACCAGATGAGAGAAAATTAAAATGGCGCGTTGTGGATACGCGCACAGCTGTTGTTTACCGACAAATGCGTGTCAAAAAAAAATAACTTTGGCCCTGAATAATTTGGCATTGGTGGATTAAAAGGATTAATAATTATGTATCACGCATTTGTGTTTGTTAAATAAACTAAAAAACATTGTCAAATTATATTACCAACAACGTCAAAATATCATTGATATAACAACAAAAATAAATCAATTCCTGAGTTATAATAAGTTAAAAAAAAAAAAAAAAAAAACAAAAAAAAACAACACCAGTAAATCAAATTAATAAAACTGCCAATTTTTATAATTTTTCAACAAGTGTAGTGATTTATTTGTTAATATAATATTTTAAAAAAATACGTATCAATATTATTATAATTTAATAAAAAAAAAAAACAACAACAACAACAACAAAAAGACAAAGTGAAAGAAAATAATAAAAAACAATTGTAACAGAAAGTAAGGCAAATAAAAAAAAAAAAAAGTGTTTGGTTTTGATTGGAGTAGAGATAAATTTATTTGTTAATTTGTTTTTTTTTTCAATTATTAAGTTTTATTTGTTAAATAGATGATAATATAATAAGATTATATAAAATATAATTTATAAATAAATTATAAGAGGAATGGTTCATGTCCATGAAATTATTTACTTAACCAAGTAATTTAAGTGAATTTAAGTATCCACGGTCAAAGAGGACAGTGAGGTAAGCATGTTTTGATTCACTATTATTATTATTATTATTATTATTATTATATATATATTTTTTTTTGCAATTGATTTTTGATCAAAAAAAATTTCAAAATGACATATACAAGTGAAGAAATAGGTTATTGATTATATAAAATTATCAACATTGTTAAATAATAAATGACATTAATATTTTTGTTTGTTTATTTTATTTTGACAGTCGAAAAATAAAATAATAAAACACAAAGGATGGTTCAAGATCAATTTGTTATGAATTTTAAATAAAAAAAAAAAACACTGACGTCATTAACGTGGAAACAGGACTCTACAGTCATTTATTTATATAAAATTTTTTTTATTGTTTGTTAATTCACTTGGCAGTTAAATAAAATGACTGTTATAATTACTATTATTATTACAAGTACATAAAAAATATTAATAATTTTAGAGGTTAGATTAAATGTTTTTATTTTTATTATTTTATTTTGTATTTTATTATTGAAGCATTGATAATAAAATTAAATCAATTGTACCTATTTCACCTTGTGTCAATGACCTTATATGATAAAATAATTGTATTGTTATTAATTGTTTATTTTTATTTGTTTAATCAGGTGAAAAAAAAATAATATATATAATATATAAAAGGAAAAGAAAAGCAAAAAAAAAAAATAAATAATCATGAATGCACGAACACAATTATTTGAATTGAGTATGGAGGGTCGTCAAGTTGATGAAGCAGTTGCCAGTATATTTCATAGTGTATTATTTCATCGTAGTCTTGGAAAATTTAAATACAAACAAGAAGGTTTATATTCAGTTGGTACTGTTGGTTATCAAGATGTTGATTGTGATTTTATTGATTTTACATATGTATGTTGTTCATCAATACATCTTGATCAAACATTAAAACGTGAAATATCTGGTTTTTCTGAAGCATTAAGATCAACAGATAGTCCAGGTTCTGGACAAATATCACTTGAATTTTTTCAAAAAAAAAAAAATCGTTGGCCATTTCAGCCAGAATGTATACCATGGGAAGTATGGACAGTTAGATTAGAATTAATTAAATTAGCAACTGAACATGAACGTCAAATATGTAGAGAAAAAGTTGGTGATTTATTAACTGATAAAATATTATATATTACTGAAGTTATGAATCGTCATGATTATTTACCTACAATGCCTAATCAAGCTGAATTAGATTTAATATTTGATACGTCATATCCAGATATACAACCATACCTTTTTAAACTTTCATTTACAACATCTGGACCACCATCAACAACAATGGGTAATACTATGAAAAAACTTATTAAAGAAACATTATCTATTTAGTTGTGTTTTTTTATAATTTATTTATTTTAATAATAAATAATTGATCTCAATTATTATTATTTTTATTATTTAACAAAATTTCATTATAAAATTATGATAATAATAATAATAACAATAACAATCAAAGATAATAAATATTAATTATCTTTTTATATTTATTTATTTATTATTATTTTTTTTTTTTTTCATTTCATTTCATTTCATTTTATTCAAATTAAAAGATCAATTAATTACTGATTAGTACAAATCATTGTGAATTTTTCTATTATTATTTTTTTTCGTTTTTATAATTCAATATTTTTTTTAATTTAAAAGTTCAAACAAAAAAATAAAAGAAAAACAAATTTTTCAATACAAATTTAAAAAAAAAAAAAATAATAAATATGCTAACTCGCTGCCTAGAATAATTAATATTTTTGTTTTTATCAATATTAATTGCTTAATATAAATATATATACTTATATATTTAACTAAAAGAAAAATATGTGATTAATAATTTGTTTTTATTATTATTATTTTCATTTGATCTAATGGAATTGTGGTGTATTAAAAACAAATAAATATTCTTGTTAAATCATGTGTTAAATGACACATACTTATAACTTTGATTTTATTAGCAAGATCAATTAAAATAGGTCAAAATATATTTGATTATATTTATCTAAGAGCTAAGTTTACGGATGTTGTAAACGAAAACATAAAAAAAAAGTCGTTAGTTTATGCAAGAATAAAAATAATAATAATAATAATTAATGCCTCAAACAAATTACAGTTTATTGTAAATATAAAAATTTTTTTTTTTTATTAAATAACAAAAATATAAGTTTGATGTTTGTTAAAAAATAAAAAATAATATTGGAAAGTAGGTAAAGCTCATTTAAAAATTAATAATAATAATATATTATTATTTAAAATTATTTTTTATATTTTAAAAAATTATTGAATTATTTAAGAATATAATGTAATATACACTTTGTAAAAATAATAATAATAATCATTTTTTTTTTTTTGTTAATTTACTAATTTTAAATTAATTAATAAGTGTATTTTTTTAATTGAAAAAAAAATAAATGAATACTGATAATCAGCTGATATTGATAATCATTAATTAATGATATAAAAACAAAGAAATTTTGTACTTGAATTAAGATTTTGACAACGATATTTGTTAGATAATAATAATTCCAAATTAATTTTGTTAATAATGATGATAATAATAATAATATAAAAAATGTAATTTAATAATTGATTAATTGGAAATTTAAAAAGAAAAATTTATAATATTTGGATGATATTTTCCATTGAGCTTTACTGGAATCCATAAATATTTATTTATCATTAATTAAAATAGATATAATTTAATGTTTTTTTTTTTTTATAGATATTAATATAATTTAATATCAGAGATTCATTTTCTGTAAATACGCTCATTTTATTAACAAAAAAATTAATATTTAAAAATAATTATAATTACTCAATTCTAAATCACTTGAGTCTCTGATAAATAATTAAATTTAATTTCACTATAAATATTTGACTGTAAAAATAATAAACACTTTGTCAAGTGTTTTGTTTTTTTTTTTTTTTTAGATATTATTAATTAAAATAAGATTAATAAAAATAATAATATAGACATTGTCTATTGAGTGATGAAAAAATCAAATTGTTGTAAGTATACAAATGAAATTAAAAATTGAAAAAAGATAAAGTGTTATAAATTAAATAAACGGGAGAGTGCTTTTATTTGTCGATTATTGATAATAATTATATAAAAAATAGATAAATAAAAATTAATATTAAATATTAAAAATAATAAATAAAAAAAAAATTTTACATAAATGTCATTATTGACACAATTTAAGTGAATGTACAGAGACAAATTATAATTATAGTAAATAATTAAAAATATTGTGTGCAAGAAGTATTTTATAATCATAATTTTTTGTTACTTTATATATAAATATATATAAATTTTTTTTTTTTCTCATTTTTTTTTTTGTTTGTTTGTTTAAAAACTCTTTTTGTAGAATAAATGTTTTGATGATTATATAAAATGAACACCAATGAAAAAAAAAAAATTATCAAGTTTTTCTTTATTCAATACCTCCTTTAGTTTTTTTTTTTTTTAAATAATTTTTTATTAATATTTATTTAAATGCTACTGAGAAATGTTGTTTAAAATTAAATTGAAAAATAAAATGTATTTATTTTAAATTGATATAATTATTTTTAAAATATTTAATTCTTTTTTTTTATATACATTTTAGATTTAAAAAAAATTAAGATTGACAATTTATAACAAGTAAATTGTAAATTTTTTCAATAATAAAAATGAAAAATATTTATTTGCGCCTGCGTTGATTTAATATATATATTTTTTTACACAAAATTGCATGGAATTGAATGTTGATAATTTTATATATGAAATAGTCTTCTTGTGGATTTCAAACAGATAACAACCAAACCAAACAATTTATTATCCTCAAAGTATTTGACAATAAAAATATTATTTTTTAAATATAATATAATCAATTATAATTAAAAAAAATAATAATATAATTGTACTAATATTTATAATTAATTTTAAAATTAATTAAAGATACTAAAAAGTTTGTATATATTTTTATACAAAAAAAAAAACTGTTGATCAATTGATTGAATATTGGTGTGGATTTTTTTTTTTTTCTACATTTGAAAAAAAAGAAACAGGTGGTTGTGATGAGTTTAGTTTTCTAATAAAAGTTTCAAACAATTTTTTTTTCTTTTATTCATTAAAGAATATAAATTGAATACTAAAAATTAATTGATTTATTGATTATATTAGTTGATTATTTTATGATAAAAAATAAATAATAATCAACTGTTTAATAAACAACAAAATAATATAATAAATTTAATTTTTAAATTTATAAATTTACTTTGAAAAAAAAAAAAGAAAAAAAACCTGCAGTATTTGGTTTCAAACAATTAACGTCAAGCTACAATTTTCAAAACAAATTTACTTATTTTTTATCCCAATTAGTTAAAAAAATAAAAATAATAATTTAATATTCTTGTGTTTCAAAGAAAAGAAGAAATAAAAAAACCAGTTAAAAAATAAAAAGTATATAAATACGTGTGTAATAAAAAAAAAAAAAAAAAAAGAAAAATAAAATTAATTAATATTTTTTTTAATTATAGAATAATTAAAAAACTGAAGATTAAAAAATATAATTCAACAAAAAATAATTAATTAAAAAATGAATAATTCATTATTGTTAAATACAACAATAAAATTATATGAAGCTGATGTAACTGATGTTACAACAAATATAATTGTTCAAATAATATTTTATATATTTTATGGTATAATATTTATTCTTGGTATAATTGGTAATAGTCTTGTTTGTTATGTAGTTATTAAAAATTCACAAATGCAAACAGTTACAAATTTATTTATAACAAATTTAGCAATAAGTGATATATTATTGTGTATATTAGCTGTACCATTTACACCATTATATACATTTATTGGTCGTTGGATATTTGGTAAATTAATGTGTAGTTTAGTACCATATATACAAGGTGTTAGTATTTATATTAGTACATTTACATTAACAAGTATTGCAATTGATCGTTTTTTTGTAATATGTCATCCATTTAAACCAAGAATAAAAATTAAAAATTGTTTATTAATAATATTAACAATATGGATATTATCAATAATATTAACATTTCCATATGGTATTTATATGAATATACAAGAAATATATTATTGTGAAGAAAATTGGCCAAGTCAAAAATTACGTAAAATATTTGGTTCATTTACATCAATATTACAATTTGTATTACCATTTTTTTGTATAACAATATGTTATATATTTGTATTTATTAAATTAAATAATAGAAATAAATATAAACCTGGTTGTTTTAAATCAACCAAAAAAGAAGAAATTGATAAAGAAAGAATTAAAAAAACTAATCGTATGCTAATATCAATGGTTACAATATTTGGTTTTTGTTGGTTACCAATAAATACAATCAATATTATTGATGATTTTTTTATTGAAGTATCATATATATGGAAACATTATAGATTATTTTTTTTTATATCACATTGTATTGCAATGAGTAGTACTTGTTATAATCCATTTTTATATGCTTGGCTTAATGATAATTTTCGAATGGAATTTAAAAAGGTAATTTATTTTTTTTATTATAATTTATAAATAATTATAAATATTTATTTATATTTAATTACAGGTTTTACCATGTTTTAAAAATACAACAATTAATCCAACACCAAAAACAACAACAACATGTGATAGTAAAAAAAATCATAATAAAAATAATAATACATATGTAAATATATTTTCTCATATTGGTGAAAAATCAATGATTCAAGAAAATATTCAATTAAATTCAAGAACAACTTCAACAACTCCATTTCAACCAAGTAAACATACACTAACTGATTTTACTGATATTGATGATATTCCATCGTAAAAAAAAAACATAACTTTTTTAATTTTTTTTTTATATATATATATATATTATATTGAATGTATATTATGTAATATTGATGTTTTAGTTTTTTTTTTGTAATAAAAATAAAATAAATAAAAAAAAAATATGTCAATATGTAAAATTGATTTAATTATTTTCTTTTGACAGATGTTGTATTTTAATCTCAATTTATATATATGAAAAAAAATATTTAATACATTATAACTTGTTGATAAAAAAAAAAGCTATAATAATATAATATTATCCATTAATATATTATATTATTTATCAATTTAAATGATTGTAAAATTATTGAAAATGAAAAATATATTTTTTTATTTTTAATATAAAGCTGAAAAGCTATATAGATAAAAGTATTAAATAAGAAGAATTTTAGGGTTCTATTGATGCATCATTATACGATGACACGTATATATATTGCTTTTGAAAATAAATAAAAAAAAAGTTTATAAGGGTGGTGTCAAGAGAGTTGAGTAATTTAATATATATACTAGCCACCAAATTAAATTTGATGCCAAATCACTAGGGATGATCATAAATAACTACTTCACTTGACTAATAGATATTTCTACAATTGTATAAATTTTTTTTTTCATTTTAATATACTTATTTCGATTTATTGGTTTTAAAAAATATAAAAAACTATTTATTATTTTATAAATCAAGTCAGACTAAATTTATATATATGTATATCATTTATCTATAATAAACTTGAACAAACTCAAAGGACTTTGTGTATATATACAACAACTTAATGAATACTTGATGAATATTTTCACAAAGACAGCTTTTATATATTAAAATTTGAAAGTTTACTATAAACTGAAAGTACAAACAACTTGATAATAATCAAAAAACTTTATTAATATTTTTTTTTAAACATGACATAGACATTTAATTATTATCATCAGTAAAATGAATTTTATTTTTTAAATTTATAAATTGACATTATTTTTTATATGATAGGAAATGTCAATCTTATTGTATCGATGATATTTCATGATATAAATTCTCAGTTAAATTTATATATTTACTCAAGTAATTTGTTAAAATAAAAAAATAAAAAAATAAATAAATAAATATCAATATTATAAACCATTAATAAAAAAAATTTTTTACCTATATTTAGGTCGATAGTTTTGACAATAAAACATATCATCAAACCTACTCATCACAATATGATTTCATTACTATTCGTTTGTGTCATGTATCTCTCTTATTTTTTAGCTCAATATTATCTTTGTCATTGTCATTGATAACAAAGACCCCCTATCTCGTTATGAGATAAATTTCAATTGACAACATTTACAAAAAACAAAATAAAAAATATATATAAAAATAATAATCAATAATATATAATTTTATAATTTAAATAAAAATATATTTATTAAATTTTTTTTAAAAATTTGTTAATTGAAAAGTTTAAAACTTGATAATTTAAAATTTCTTTTTTTTTCTTTTAAAAGTATTAAAGATTATTAATAATCAATAAAACAAATTTTATAATAAAATGATTGATTTTAATATTATTTGATTATTATTTTATTAAATATATATAAAATAAATTTAATAATATTAACAATGTACTCAAGTTGATGTATTGCTTTTATGTATATGCAAACAAACCAATCATTATCACTGATTATCACTGTGGTTTCAATAGTCCCTTTGAACCACATTTAATACCCTCAAATTTTTTAAAAATATACTCATATATGTACAATAGATATACCACAAAGTCTAATAATATATAGACAAGAAAATTATCATCAATATATACATAATTTTCATGTCTATATATTATTTATATTTGTTAATTTTATTGTACATTTGATCTTTTAATTTATCATAATTATTATGTTGTTACTAATCAAAATATCAAATTGTTACATCAAGTAAAATTAATTAATTAATTAAAATAAAATCCTACCTTGTAAGCGGTTGTTCATCATCCCACGTTGTTTACTGCTCCTTTTGAAGATCATGATGATGAATCAATCATCAGCAGATTTGTTGATCACAACACAACACTGCTAATCACTACTATCATCACTTTTGCACTATTTGTATAACAAAAAAAAAAATAAAATAAAAAGATATTAACTTACATATTTTTTTTAATATTTCATTCTTGATAATAGAAGATTAAATATGTATTTATATTTTTTTTTATTTAACTATATATTTAAAGATTATAATAAACCAAAACACTAAACTAAACAACACTTTTCATCACTTGTATCACTACTTTTATCAGATATTTTACTTATTTATTAATTTAAATAGTTTATTATTGTTTTTAAATGATTTATCAACTTCAAAAAAACACACGTTAGCTGATGATGATATTTGTCATTCTGATATTTTTTGATATCACAATCGATAGAAGCAGTTGGTTCTTGATATACTATTTCAACACCAACATGTTATGATATATCTAGCATTTAAATAGATAAAATTCAACAACACCAAGTGGTACATTTAAAAATAAAAGCAAAAAAAAAAAAAAACAATAACACTAGTACCATGTGATATTACTGTTGATTTTTGTTGAAGCATTATATGATGTAGATTGTCTTGATGACTTTTTTTTCTTTTATATTATGCTGCTGGCTCAAGTATACTACTATTTGATAATTGTTAATTTGTTAAATTGTTTATTATTAATTTTTAAAACATTTGGTAACAAAAAATTGAATCAACAAACCTTGTAACACTCACTGTTATCACAATGTTCTTGATATTGTCCATATTTTGTTTTATTAACATTACATAAACAATCTCAGTTGGTCCAGTTGTATTTTAATAATAAATAATATACTACACTCCAACATAACAAACCAATTTAGTCAATTTTTTGGTTCCACTTTGTAATAACAACAAAGTTTAATAAATCACATTGATACATTCGATCTTGTTACCACATTTCTTGATATCTATAAACATTAAAAATGAATAATTAATATTATATTTATCAAACTAGATTAATTATTAGCAAACAAAATAATAAACAAAAAGTAAGGTTATTGTTGATCATGTTAAAATAATAAAAAAAATTAACAATAACAAAATGGAGTCCCAAAGGGGGGATAAGTATACACCAATAAGGCCCACAAACAAAAGGAAAATTCATGTTGGCAAATATTGAATTATTTTGACAATTATTAACAAAAAAACAATAAATATACTGAAAATATTATATCACAACGTCATAAATAAATAAATGACATAAATATTTATAAACAATTATGAATTTGTTGATAAATTTATTAATTTTGTAACAAAGGTCAACCTAACCTCAAACAATTAATTTTTTTTTTTTCAATATAATGATATAAATAATATAATTTATATTGTTTTAAGTCGTAATTAATTATTAACAATAAAAAAACATAAAAATTACATACCATTTGTGGATTTTTGAGCAAAATGAGCTGTTTCTTTGTCAGCTTTGACAGCGCGTAGACAAAGTCAATTTTTTTTCACAAATTTCACATTATTATATAAAAGTTTATTACACAGTATGTTTTTAACACTTTAATTAACTGATTTGACAATAATTAATAATTTTTTAACAATAAATAATATAAAAAATATGAGTTCAATTCATGACACATCTACTCACTTCAACAATGAAACGGCCATCTTAAAAATACAGTCGCGCCATCTGGTAGTCGAACATCAAAATAAATTTGAATATAAAAAAAAATTTAATTTTTTTTTGTTATATTAATAAAAAACAAAATAAATTCTTTGTTATAATAATTAATTAATGTAATAATTAATTAATTAATTTGTTAAAAATATATATTTTTTTTAAATGAGTGCTAAACTTGTTGTCAGCTATAAAAATACCAATTTTTCCGATAATAAAAATAAGGATAGAGAAAAACGAGAAAAATTAATAAAACTAACACTATTGCGCGTAAGTTAATAACGCATATCTAGGGATTTATCGTGTTTTCGTTTTTTCGTGTTTAGTTGTGTCAATAGCCTTGTCGGAATAAAAACCGTTTTAACTGAATTTTTGATAATAGATTGACTACCGTGCCTCTTGATCTTTAGTTGTCTATAATTAACAGTGAACAAATCGATAAATAAAATTATCAAATTTTTTTAAATAAACAAAGTGATTATATAATATTTATAATAAATTATTAACAATTTATTAAAAATTTAATTCAAATTAACGAAAAAATCAAAAATACAAAACCTAACCTGAAAAATAAAAAAACCAAGTGTTGCTTCAACACGCAACCCATCAAGTATCAACAACACATTTATAAAAAGAAAAAAATAAAAAAATAAATAAAATTCATCTACCATCATAACAAACTTATTAATCGTTTAATTAAAATATATTTAATTATTAAATAATAATTAAAAATATCATTGCAATAATTATTGACTTGTAAAAAAAAAAATAAAACACAGACAATGTAATGATAGTATGTGAGTGAAACAAGATAATTATTTTTAATTAGCAAAGTAAATCATACAGTGTTATAAAAAAAAAAAAAAAAAAAAAATACATTTTATTGTATATCATGTGTCAAAATACAAATGACGTGAAAGACACAAAACAAGAGGGGATAAAGCAATAAAAATAATTAAAAAAAAAAACAGTACACACAGTAAAGTCCAGGACATGTTTGTGTGTGAAATCTAAAAGAAAAAAAAAGTGACACAGAGAAAAAGAAAAATACATAAGTATATAAAAAAAAAAAAAAAACGAATTAACTACTATTTCGTTGAGTTAACGTCGAATCGAAGTTGAGCTTTATCATTTAATATTATGCGCCATTGAGAAGTGGAGACTGAAAAATAATTTTTTAACAAAATAATAATTGAATATATAAAATGGCAACCAATAATCAAGATAAAAAGGTAATAATAAAAAAATAATTAAATTAACATATTTATAAATAAAATTAATAATTATTTATCACCTGTTAAATCATATATATGTTTATCCCCACTATTTCATTCATCAATCATAAAAATACAATATAAATTAGACACATTGTTATTTTATTTTAAATAAATATATATTCATGAATATTCGATTGAAATCATTGGGTTTACAGGTCGAACAAAATATATATATGTGTATATATGTGTAACTTATTATTTATATTTTTTTTTAAATGTATGTGTTAGTTTTTTAATATAAAAAAAAAAAAAGAAAATGTGATAACAAAACTGAGTGCAGCAACCTTGAGAATAATTCGAGGTCTTTTTGTGTGTTTAGATTTTGTTTTTGTTTTTATTTTTTTTGGGATAAATTAACTAGATGATAATAATATTTTTTTTTCATTAAAAATTAAATTTAGTTTATTTAGTTTTTTTCTTTTTTTTATTGGTGCTCATATTTTTTGACAGTTATTTACATACTCAAGACCAGCTGTCATTTTTTTTTTTTTTTTTTATTTTATTTTTTTATTACTTATGGGCGTGTGTGTGTCTGTGTGTCATCAGTACAATCTGGGATTCACATTATTATTCTTCAATCTGTTTTGACTTGTTTTGGATGAATTGTCGTTTTGTTATATATATTTTTATATTATTTATAATATATATATATATATATAGATATATGATAATAATAATAAATAATACAAAATTAAATAATATATTTTTGACATAAATTTGTTATGTTTATTTAATATTAATTTAAATAATTAATCATGCAATCTGTGGATATTATTAGTGATCAAATGGAACAGGTATAAATTTAATAGCTTTTTTTTCTTTTTTTATTTTAATATGACTTTTAAACAATATCATATTTAAAGATGGAATTGTGAGTTACTTGTGATGAATAAAATGGCGTTTCAGTTTGATAAACTTTTTTTTTTTTTTTTTTTATTATTTTTTTATTAATAAAAATAAAATTAATATTAATTTTAATATTAATTAAAATATATTTTTATTATTATTATTTTATGTTTTATGTTAATTTAATTTTATTCATTTTTTTTTTTTTTGATATATTTTTGCTGACTTGCATAATTAGAAAAATTATATTTGGATCAATTTACAAGTGGCATTAATTGTTTTATGTTTTTTTATTTTTTATTTAAAATTTAACAATGTAACAGATTGCTAAGTATTATTTAAGTATGATTACGTGGAAGAAAGAGAGTCATTACTTTTATCTAGGATTGAGTCATAAATGTATTTTAAAATGAAAAATATATATATTTTTTATATTTATTTTAAAGGAATCAAAAGAATCACAAGAGCCTGCTCATCATGCAAGAAGACCAATGAATGCTTTTTTAATATTTTGTAAAAGACATCGTGCATCTGTACGTTTACATTTTCCACATCTTGAAAATCGAGCTGTTACAAGAGTTCTTGGTGAATGGTGGGCTACATTACATCAAGATCAAAAACAATCTTATATTGATTTAGCTCAAGAAGTAAGATTTTTAAATATACACATTTATAAAATTTAATTATATTTAATTTTGAATATTATTAAAATAATAATTTTTTTTTTCAGTACAAAGATGCATTTTTAAATGCAAATCCAGATTTTAAATGGTACAAATTACCAGCACCACCATTACGTACACTTACAACAAGACCAACAAATAAAAAACAAGATTCATCATCAAATTATGATGATACAGAATTATCAAATGCCAATTATGAGTCTTCCGATTGTAATCAAAATAATTCAACAATTAAAAATGAAGCAATACAACCAGGTAAATTAGCTGATGAAACACAAATTGGTGGTTTAAGTTCATTATTTACACCATCTAAAAATGAT
>WSYQ01001289.1:0-21606 GCA_011426435.1 Lysiphlebus fabarum
ATTTTTCAACAAGTGTAGTGATTTATTTGTTAATATAATATTTAAAAAAAATACGTATCAATATTATTATAATTTAATAAAAAAAAAAACAACAACAACAACAACAACAAAAAGACAAAGTGAAAGAAAATAATAAAAAACAATTGTAACAGAAAGTAAGGCAAAAAAAAAAAAAAAAAGTGTTTGGTTTTGATTGGAGTAGAGATAAATTTATTTGTTAATTTGTTTTTTTTTTCAATTATTAAGTTTTATTTGTTAAATAGATGATAATATAATAAGATTATATAAAATATAATTTATAAATAAATTATAAGAGGAATGGTTCATGTCCATGAAATTATTTACTTAACCAAGTAATTTAAGTGAATTTAAGTATCCACGGTCAAAGAGGACAGTGAGGTAAGCATGTTTTGATTCACTATTATTATTATTATTATTATTATTATTATATATATATTTTTTTTTGCAATTGATTTTTGATCAAAAAAAATTTCAAAATGACATATACAAGTGAAGAAATAGGTTATTGATTATATAAAATTATCAACATTGTTAAATAATAAATGACATTAATATTTTTGTTTGTTTATTTTATTTTGACAGTCGAAAAATAAAATAATAAAACACAAAGGATGGTTCAAGATCAATTTGTTATGAATTTTAAATAAAAAAAAAAAACACTGACGTCATTAACGTGGAAACAGGACTCTACAGTCATTTATTTATATAAAATTTTTTTTATTGTTTGTTAATTCACTTGGCAGTTAAATAAAATGACTGTTATAATTACTATTATTATTACAAGTACATAAAAAATATTAATAATTTTAGAGGTTAGATTAAATGTTTTTATTTTTATTATTTTATTTTGTATTTTATTATTGAAGCATTGATAATAAAATTAAATCAATTGTACCTATTTCACCTTGTGTCAATGACCTTATATGATAAAATAATTGTATTGTTATTAATTGTTTATTTTTATTTGTTTAATCAGGTGAAAAAAAAATAATATATATAATATATAAAAGGAAAAGAAAAGCAAAAAAAAAAAATAAATAATCATGAATGCACGAACACAATTATTTGAATTGAGTATGGAGGGTCGTCAAGTTGATGAAGCAGTTGCCAGTATATTTCATAGTGTATTATTTCATCGTAGTCTTGGAAAATTTAAATACAAACAAGAAGGTTTATATTCAGTTGGTACTGTTGGTTATCAAGATGTTGATTGTGATTTTATTGATTTTACATATGTATGTTGTTCATCAATACATCTTGATCAAACATTAAAACGTGAAATATCTGGTTTTTCTGAAGCATTAAGATCAACAGATAGTCCAGGTTCTGGACAAATATCACTTGAATTTTTTCAAAAAAAAAAAAATCGTTGGCCATTTCAGCCAGAATGTATACCATGGGAAGTATGGACAGTTAGATTAGAATTAATTAAATTAGCAACTGAACATGAACGTCAAATATGTAGAGAAAAAGTTGGTGATTTATTAACTGATAAAATATTATATATTACTGAAGTTATGAATCGTCATGATTATTTACCTACAATGCCTAATCAAGCTGAATTAGATTTAATATTTGATACGTCATATCCAGATATACAACCATACCTTTTTAAACTTTCATTCACAACATCTGGACCACCATCAACAACAATGGGTAATACTATGAAAAAACTTATTAAAGAAACATTATCTATTTAGTTGTGTTTTTTTATAATTTATTTATTTTAATAATAAATAATTGATCTCAATTATTATTATTTTTATTATTTAACAAAATTTCATTATAAAATTATGATAATAATAATAATAACAATAACAATCAAAGATAATAAATATTAATTATCTTTTTATATTTATTTATTTATTATTATTTTTTTTTTTTTTCATTTCATTTCATTTCATTTTATTCAAATTAAAAGATCAATTAATTACTGATTAGTACAAATCATTGTGAATTTTTCTATTATTATTTTTTTTCGTTTTTATAATTCAATATTTTTTTTAATTTAAAAGTTCAAACAAAAAAATAAAAGAAAAACAAATTTTTCAATACAAATTTAAAAAAAAAAAAATAAATAAATATGCTAACTCGCTGCCTAGAATAATTAATATTTTTGTTTTTATCAATATTAATTGCTTAATATAAATATATATACTTATATATTTAACTAAAAGAAAAATATGTGATTAATAATTTGTTTTTATTATTATTATTTTCATTTGATCTAATGGAATTGTGGTGTATTAAAAACAAATAAATATTCTTGTTAAATCATGTGTTAAATGACACATACTTATAACTTTGATTTTATTAGCAAGATCAATTAAAATAGGTCAAAATATATTTGATTATATTTATCTAAGAGCTAAGTTTACGGATGTTGTAAACGAAAACATAAAAAAAAAGTCGTTAGTTTATGCAAGAATAAAAATAATAATAATAATAATTAATGCCTCAAACAAATTACAGTTTATTGTAAATATAAAAATTTTTTTTTTTTATTAAATAACAAAAATATAAGTTTGATGTTTGTTAAAAAATAAAAAATAATATTGGAAAGTAGGTAAAGCTCATTTAAAAATTAATAATAATAATATATTATTATTTAAAATTATTTTTTATATTTTAAAAAATTATTGAATTATTTAAGAATATAATGTAATATACACTTTGTAAAAATAATAATAATAATCATTTTTTTTTTTTTGTTAATTTACTAATTTTAAATTAATTAATAAGTGTATTTTTTTAATTGAAAAAAAAATAAATAAATACTGATAATCAGCTGATATTGATAATCATTAATTAATGATATAAAAACAAAGAAATTTTGTACTTGAATTAAGATTTTGACAACGATATTTGTTAGATAATAATAATTCCAAATTAATTTTGTTAATAATGATGATAATAATAATAATATAAAAAATGTAATTTAATAATTGATTAATTGAAAATTTAAAAAGAAAAATTTATAATATTTGGATGATATTTTCCATTGAGCTTTACTGGAATCCATAAATATTTATTTATCATTAATTAAAATAGATATAATTAAATGTTTTTTTTTTTATAGATATTAATATAATTTAATATCAGAGATTCATTTTCTGTAAATACGCTCATTTTATTAACAAAAAAATTAATATTTAAAAATAATTATAATTACTCAATTCTAAATCACTTGAGTCTCTGATAAATAATTAAATTTAATTTCACTATAAATATTTGACTGTAAAAATAATAAACACTTTGTCAAGTGTTTTGTTTTTTTTTTTTTTTTAGATATTATTAATTAAAATAAGATTAATAAAAATAATAATATAGACATTGTCTATTGAGTGATGAAAAAATCAAATTGTTGTAAGTATACAAATGAAATTAAAAATTGAAAAAAGATAAAGTGTTATAAATTAAATAAACGGGAGAGTGCTTTTATTTGTCGATTATTGATAATAATTATATAAAAAATAGATAAATAAAAATTAATATTAAATATTAAAAATAATAAATAAAAAAAAAATTTTACATAAATGTCATTATTGACACAATTTAAGTGAATGTACAGAGACAAATTATAATTATAGTAAATAATTAAAAATATTGTGTGCAAGAAGTATTTTATAATCATAATTTTTTGTTACTTTATATATAAATATATATAAATTTTTTTTTTTTCTCATTTTTTTTTTTGTTTGTTTGTTTAAAAACTCTTTTTGTAGAATAAATGTTTTGATGATTATATAAAATGAACACCAATGAAAAAAAAAAAATTATCAAGTTTTTCTTTATTCAATACCTCCTTTAGTTTTTTTTTTTTTTAAATAATTTTTTATTAATATTTATTTAAATGCTACTGAGAAATGTTGTTTAAAATTAAATTGAAAAATAAAATGTATTTATTTTAAATTGATATAATTATTTTTAAAATATTTAATTCTTTTTTTTTATATACATTTTAGATTTAAAAAAAATTAAGATTGACAATTTATAACAAGTAAATTGTAAATTTTTTCAATAATAAAAATGAAAAATATTTATTTGCGCCTGCGTTGATTTAATATATATATTTTTTTACACAAAATTGCATGGAATTGAATGTTGATAATTTTATATATGAAATAGTCTTCTTGTGGATTTCAAACAGATAACAACCAAACCAAACAATTTATTATCCTCAAAGTATTTGACAATAAAAATATTATTTTTTAAATATAATATAATCAATTATAATTAAAAAAAATAATAATATAATTGTACTAATATTTATAATTAATTTTAAAATTAATTAAAGATACTAAAAAGTTTGTATATATTTTTATACAAAAAAAAAAACTGTTGATCAATTGATTGAATATTGGTGTGGATTTTTTTTTTTTTCTACATTTGAAAAAAAAGAAACAGGTGGTTGTGATGAGTTTAGTTTTCTAATAAAAGTTTCAAACAATTTTTTTTTCTTTTATTCATTAAAGAATATAAATTGAATACTAAAAATTAATTGATTTATTGATTATATTAGTTGATTATTTTATGATAAAAAATAAATAATAATCAACTGTTTAATAAACAAACAAAATAATATAATAAATTTAATTTTTAAATTTATAAATTTACTTTGAAAAAAAAAAAAGAAAAAAAACCTGCAGTATTTGGTTTCAAACAATTAACGTCAAGCTACAATTTTCAAAACAAATTTACTTATTTTTTATCCCAATTAGTTAAAAAAATAAAAATAATAATTTAATATTCTTGTGTTTCAAAGAAAAGAAGAAATAAAAAAACCAGTTAAAAAATAAAAAGTATATAAATACGTGTGTAATAAAAAAAAAAAAAAAAAAAGAAAAATAAAATTAATTAATATTTTTTTTAATTATAGAATAATTAAAAAACTGAAGATTAAAAAATATAATTCAACAAAAAATAATTAATTAAAAAATGAATAATTCATTATTGTTAAATACAACAATAAAATTATATGAAGCTGATGTAACTGATGTTACAACAAATATAATTGTTCAAATAATATTTTATATATTTTATGGTATAATATTTATTCTTGGTATAATTGGTAATAGTCTTGTTTGTTATGTAGTTATTAAAAATTCACAAATGCAAACAGTTACAAATTTATTTATAACAAATTTAGCAATAAGTGATATATTATTGTGTATATTAGCTGTACCATTTACACCATTATATACATTTATTGGTCGTTGGATATTTGGTAAATTAATGTGTAGTTTAGTACCATATATACAAGGTGTTAGTATTTATATTAGTACATTTACATTAACAAGTATTGCAATTGATCGTTTTTTTGTAATATGTCATCCATTTAAACCAAGAATAAAAATTAAAAATTGTTTATTAATAATATTAACAATATGGATATTATCAATAATATTAACATTTCCATATGGTATTTATATGAATATACAAGAAATATATTATTGTGAAGAAAATTGGCCAAGTCAAAAATTACGTAAAATATTTGGTTCATTTACATCAATATTACAATTTGTATTACCATTTTTTTGTATAACAATATGTTATATATTTGTATTTATTAAATTAAATAATAGAAATAAATATAAACCTGGTTGTTTTAAATCAACCAAAAAAGAAGAAATTGATAAAGAAAGAATTAAAAAAACTAATCGTATGCTAATATCAATGGTTACAATATTTGGTTTTTGTTGGTTACCAATAAATACAATCAATATTATTGATGATTTTTTTATTGAAGTATCATATATATGGAAACATTATAGATTATTTTTTTTTATATCACATTGTATTGCAATGAGTAGTACTTGTTATAATCCATTTTTATATGCTTGGCTTAATGATAATTTTCGAATGGAATTTAAAAAGGTAATTTATTTTTTTTATTATAATTTATAAATAATTATAAATATTTATTTATATTTAATTACAGGTTTTACCATGTTTTAAAAATACAACAATTAATCCAACACCAAAAACAACAACAACATGTGATAGTAAAAAAAATCATAATAAAAATAATAATACATATGTAAATATATTTTCTCATATTGGTGAAAAATCAATGATTCAAGAAAATATTCAATTAAATTCAAGAACAACTTCAACAACTCCATTTCAACCAAGTAAACATACACTAACTGATTTTACTGATATTGATGATATTCCATCGTAAAAAAAAAACATAACTTTTTTAATTTTTTTTTTATATATATATATATATTATATTGAATGTATATTATGTAATATTGATGTTTTAGTTTTTTTTTTGTAATAAAAATAAAATAAATAAAAAAAAAATATGTCAATATGTAAAATTGATTTAATTATTTTCTTTTGACAGATGTTGTATTTTAATCTCAATTTATATATATGAAAAAAAATATTTAATACATTATAACTTGTTGATAAAAAAAAAAAGCTATAATAATATAATATTATCCATTAATATATTATATTATTTATCAATTTAAATGATTGTAAAATTATTGAAAATGAAAAATATATTTTTTTATTTTTAATATAAAGCTGAAAAGCTATATAGATAAAAGTATTAAATAAGAAGAATTTTAGGGTTCTATTGATGCATCATTATACGATGACACGTATATATATTGCTTTTGAAAATAAATAAAAAAAAAGTTTATAAGGGTGGTGTCAAGAGAGTTGAGTAATTTAATATATATACTAGCCACCAAATTAAATTTGATGCCAAATCACTAGGGATGATCATAAATAACTACTTCACTTGACTAATAGATATTTCTACATCTGTATAAATTTTTTTTTCATTTTAATATACTTATTTCGATTTATTGGTTTTAAAAAAAATAAAAAACTATTTATTATTTTATAAATCAAGTATTGATTTAAAAAAATATAATATAGACTAAATTTATATATGTATATCATTTATCTATAATAAACTTGAACAAACTCAAAGGACTTTGTGTATATATACAACAACTTAATGAATACTTGATGAATATTTTCACAAAGACAGCTTTTATATATTAAAATTTGAAAGTTTACTATAAACTGAAAGTACAAACAACTTGATAATAATCAAAAAACTTTATTAATATTTTTTTTTAAACATGACATAGACATTTAATTATTATCATCAGTAAAATGAATTTTATTTTTTAAATTTATAAATTGACATTATTTTTTATATGATAGGAAATGTCAATCTTATTGTATCGATGATATTTCATGATATAAATTCTCAGTTAAATTTATATATTTACTCAAGTAATTTGTTAAAATAAAAAAATAAAAAAATAAATAAATAAATATCAATATTATAAACCATTAATAAAAAAAATTTTTTACCTATATTTAGGTCGATAGTTTTGACAATAAAACATATCATCAAACCTACTCATCACAATATGATTTCATTACTATTCGTTTGTGTCATGTATCTCTCTTATTTTTTAGCTCAATATTATCTTTGTCATTGTCATTGATAACAAAGACCCCCTATCTCGTTATGAGATAAATTTCAATTGACAACATTTACAAAAAACAAAATAAAAAATATATATAAAAATAATAATCAATAATATATAATTTTATAATTTAAATAAAAATATATTTATTAAATTTTTTTTAAAAATTTGTTAATTGAAAAGTTTAAAACTTGATAATTTAAAATTTCTTTTTTTTTCTTTTAAAAGTATTAAAGATTATTAATAATCAATAAAACAAATTTTATAATAAAATGATTGATTTTAATATTATTTGATTATTATTTTATTAAATATATATAAAATAAATTTAATAATATTAACAATGTACTCAAGTTGATGTATTGCTTTTATGTATATGCAAACAAACCAATCATTATCACTGATTATCACTGTGGTTTCAATAGTCCCTTTGAACCACATTTAATACCCTCAAATTTTTTAAAAATATACTCATATATGTACAATAGATATACCACAAAGTCTAATAATATATAGACAAGAAAATTATCATCAATATATACATAATTTTCATGTCTATATATTATTTATATTTGTTAATTTTATTGTACATTTGATCTTTTAATTTATCATAATTATTATGTTGTTACTAATCAAAATATCAAATTGTTACATCAAGTAAAATTAATTAATTAATTAAAATAAAATCCTACCTTGTAAGCGGTTGTTCATCATCCCACGTTGTTTACTGCTCCTTTTGAAGATCATGATGATGAATCAATCATCAGCAGATTTGTTGATCACAACACAACACTGCTAATCACTACTATCATCACTTTTGCACTATTTGTATAACAAAAAAAAAAATAAAATAAAAAGATATTAACTTACATATTTTTTTTAATATTTCATTCTTGATAATAGAAGATTAAATATGTATTTATATTTTTTTTTATTTAACTATATATTTAAAGATTATAATAAACCAAAACACTAAACTAAACAACACTTTTCATCACTTGTATCACTACTTTTATCAGATATTTTACTTATTTATTAATTTAAATAGTTTATTATTGTTTTTAAATGATTTATCAACTTCAAAAAACACACGTTAGCTGATATAAGCAGTTGGTTCTTGATATACTCTTTATGATATATCTAGCATTTAATTTAAATAGATAAAATTCAACAACACCAAGTGGTACATTTAAAAATAAAAGCAAAAAAAAAAAAAAACAATAACACTAGTACCATGTGATATTACTGTTGATTTTTGTTGAAGCATTATATGATGTAGATTGTCTTGATGACTTTTTTTTCTTTTATATTATGCTGCTGGCTCAAGTATACTACTATTTGATAATTGTTAATTTGTTAAATTGTTTATTATTAATTTTTAAAACATTTGGTAACAAAAAATTGAATCAACAAACCTTGTAACACTCACTGTTATCACAATGTTCTTGATATTGTCCATATTTTGTTTTATTAACATTACATAAACAATCTCAGTTGGTCCAGTTGTATTTTAATAATAAATAATATACTACACTCCAACATAACAAACCAATTTAGTCAATTTTTTGGTTCCACTTTGTAATAACAACAAAGTTTAATAAATCACATTGATACATTCGATCTTGTTACCACATTTCTTGATATCTATAAACATTAAAAATGAATAATTAATATTATATTTATCAAACTAGATTAATTATTAGCAAACAAAATAATAAACAAAAAGTAAGGTTATTGTTGATCATGTTAAAATAATAAAAAAAATTAACAATAACAAAATGGAGTCCCAAAGGGGGGATAAGTATACACCAATAAGGCCCACAAACAAAAGGAAAATTCATGTTGGCAAATATTGAATTATTTTGACAATTATTAACAAAAAAACAATAAATATACTGAAAATATTATATCACAACGTCATAAATAAATAAATGACATAAATATTTATAAACAATTATGAATTTGTTGATAAATTTATTAATTTTGTAACAAAGGTCAACCTAACCTCAAACAATTAATTTTTTTTTTTTCAATATAATGATATAAATAATATAATTTATATTGTTTTAAGTCGTAATTAATTATTAACAATAAAAAAACATAAAAATTACATACCATTTGTGGATTTTTGAGCAAAATGAGCTGTTTCTTTGTCAGCTTTGACAGCGCGTAGACAAAGTCAATTTTTTTTCACAAATTTCACATTATTATATAAAAGTTTATTACACAGTATGTTTTTAACACTTTAATTAACTGATTTGACAATAATTAATAATTTTTTAACAATAAATAATATAAAAAATATGAGTTCAATTCATGACACATCTACTCACTTCAACAATGAAACGGCCATCTTAAAAATACAGTCGCGCCATCTGGTAGTCGAACATCAAAATAAATTTGAATATAAAAAAAAATTTAATTTTTTTTTGTTATATTAATAAAAAACAAAATAAATTCTTTGTTATAATAATTAATTAATGTAATAATTAATTAATTAATTTGTTAAAAATATATATTTTTTTTAAATGAGTGCTAAACTTGTTGTCAGCTATAAAAATACCAATTTTTCCGATAATAAAAATAAGGATAGAGAAAAACGAGAAAAATTAATAAAACTAACACTATTGCGCGTAAGTTAATAACGCATATCTAGGGATTTATCGTGTTTTCGTTTTTTCGTGTTTAGTTGTGTCAATAGCCTTGTCGGAATAAAAACCGTTTTAACTGAATTTTTGATAATAGATTGACTACCGTGCCTCTTGATCTTTAGTTGTCTATAATTAACAGTGAACAAATCGATAAATAAAATTATCAAATTTTTTTAAATAAACAAAGTGATTATATAATATTTATAATAAATTATTAACAATTTATTAAAAATTTAATTCAAATTAACGAAAAAATCAAAAATACAAAACCTAACCTGAAAAATAAAAAAACCAAGTGTTGCTTCAACACGCAACCCATCAAGTATCAACAACACATTTATAAAAAGAAAAAAATAAAAAAATAAATAAAATTCATCTACCATCATAACAAACTTATTAATCGTTTAATTAAAATATATTTAATTATTAAATAATAATTAAAAATATCATTGCAATAATTATTGACTTGTAAAAAAAAAAATAAAACACAGACAATGTAATGATAGTATGTGAGTGAAACAAGATAATTATTTTTAATTAGCAAAGTAAATCATACAGTGTTATAAAAAAAAAAAAAAAAAAAAAATACATTTTATTGTATATCATGTGTCAAAATACAAATGACGTGAAAGACACAAAACAAGAGGGGATAAAGCAATAAAAATAATTAAAAAAAAAAACAGTACACACAGTAAAGTCCAGGACATGTTTGTGTGTGAAATCTAAAAGAAAAAAAAAGTGACACAGAGAAAAAGAAAAATACATAAGTATACATATAAAAAAAAAAAAAAAAACGAATTAACTACTATTTCGTTGAGTTAACGTCGAATCGAAGTTGAGCTTTATCATTTAATATTATGCGCCATTGAGAAGTGGAGACTGAAAAATAATTTTTTAACAAAATAATAATTGAATATATAAAATGGCAACCAATAATCAAGATAAAAAGGTAATAATAAAAAAATAATTAAATTAACATATTTATAAATAAAATTAATAATTATTTATCACCTGTTAAATCATATATATGTTTATCCCCACTATTTCATTCATCAATCATAAAAATACAATATAAATTAGACACATTGTTATTTTATTTTAAATAAATATATATTCATGAATATTCGATTGAAATCATTGGGTTTACAGGTCGAACAAAATATATATATGTGTATATATGTGTAACTTATTATTTATATTTTTTTTTAAATGTATGTGTTAGTTTTTTAATATAAAAAAAAAAAAAGAAAATGTGATAACAAAACTGAGTGCAGCAACCTTGAGAATAATTCGAGGTCTTTTTGTGTGTTTAGATTTTGTTTTTGTTTTTATTTTTTTTGGGATAAATTAACTAGATGATAATAATATTTTTTTTTCATTAAAAATTAAATTTAGTTTATTTAGTTTTTTTCTTTTTTTTTATTGGTGCTCATATTTTTTGACAGTTATTTACATACTCAAGACCAGCTGTCATTTTTTTTTTTTTTTTTTTTTATTTTTTTATTACTTATGGGCGTGTGTGTGTCTGTGTGTCATCAGTACAATCTGGGATTCACATTATTATTCTTCAATCTGTTTTGACTTGTTTTGGATGAATTGTCGTTTTGTTATATATATTTTTATATTATTTATAATATATATATATATATATAGATATATGATAATAATAATAAATAATATAAAATTAAATAATATATTTTTGACATAAATTTGTTATGTTTATTTAATATTAATTTAAATAATTAATCATGCAATCTGTGGATATTATTAGTGATCAAATGGAACAGGTATAAATTTAATAGCTTTTTTTTCTTTTTTTATTTTAATATGACTTTTAAACAATATCATATTTAAAGATGGAATTGTGAGTTACTTGTGATGAATAAAATGGCGTTTCAGTTTGATAAACTTTTTTTTTTTTTTTTTTAATTATTTTTTTTTATTAATAAAAATAAAATTAATATTAATTTTAATATTAATTAAAATATATTTTTATTATTATTATTTTATGTTTTATGTTAATTTAATTTTATTCATTTTTTTTTTTTTTGATATATTTTTGCTGACTTGCATAATTAGAAAAATTATATTTGGATCAATTTACAAGTGGCATTAATTGTTTTATGTTTTTTTATTTTTTATTTAAAATTTAACAATGTAACAGATTGCTAAGTATTATTTAAGTATGATTACGTGGAAGAAAGAGAGTCATTACTTTTATCTAGGATTGAGTCATAAATGTATTTTAAAATGAAAAATATATATATTTTTTATATTTATTTTAAAGGAATCAAAAGAATCACAAGAGCCTGCTCATCATGCAAGAAGACCAATGAATGCTTTTTTAATATTTTGTAAAAGACATCGTGCATCTGTACGTTTACATTTTCCACATCTTGAAAATCGAGCTGTTACAAGAGTTCTTGGTGAATGGTGGGCTACATTACATCAAGATCAAAAACAATCTTATATTGATTTAGCTCAAGAAGTAAGATTTTTAAATATACACATTTATAAAATTTAATTATATTTAATTTTGAATATTATTAAAATAATAATTTTTTTTTTCAGTACAAAGATGCATTTTTAAATGCAAATCCAGATTTTAAATGGTACAAATTACCAGCACCACCATTACGTACACTTACAACAAGACCAACAAATAAAAAACAAGATTCATCATCAAATTATGATGATACAGAATTATCAAATGCCAATTATGAGTCTTCCGATTGTAATCAAAATAATTCAACAATTAAAAATGAAGCAATACAACCAGGTAAATTAGCTGATGAAACACAAATTGGTGGTTTAAGTTCATTATTTACACCATCTAAAAATGATGAACAAGATATTATACCAGTTAATACAAGTGTTATTACAACAACTTCTATTCCAAAACCACCAAAAAAACGTTATACTGAGTTGTCAATTGATTTTGAACAAAAACGTGATTGTAAAGTTGATTTATTTGGTGAAGATAATAATGATAATCCTGAATCAAACAACAATGAACAACATCATTTGGTAAATATTATTTACTTTATATTAATTATGTTATTATTATAATTAAATTTCTTTGATAATATTTAATTTAAAAGTTTTAAAATTTTTAAAATATGAATATAAAATTTCCTGGTATTTCTGTTTTCTTTTTTTTTTTTACAATACAATACAATGCTGTAGTTTATATTTTTTTTACGATAAAATAAATGCAAATATACGCGTAATTAATATTACAACAGCTGCAATAAAATTTTTTATTATTTATTTAAATTTTTTTTATTTTTATTAAATTTGTTTTGAAATTAAAAAAAAAATATAATTGTGTAATAATTATTTTTACAGAATGAAGAAGAAGATAAAAATGATACAAACTACTCAAATCATAATGCATCATTAGATGATAATCATTATTTAGGTGAAAGAAGTTGTAAAGGTGTACGTTATCAAAAATTTCTTGCTGAACAATTAAGAACTAGTGGTGGTCCAGGTGCACAACAAACAAAAAGAAAAAAAATAAATACTGCTCCACCAATGTAAGTTAATGTTTAAATTAATTAAAATAGTTAATAGGTATATTTTATTATTATAAAAATAATTATTATTTTATTATTTTAGAGTTGATAATAAAAGTTCAAAAGAAAGAAGAAATTCAATATCATCAAATGTTAGTGAAAAGACTGATTCATTAAGCAGTGAAGGTGGAAATAGTAATCGTAGTGATTTAGAGCATCTTGTTGATAGGTAAATAATATAATAATTTTAATTTAAAAAAAATATAAAAAAAACAACAATAATATTAATAATTTAATTTTTTTATTAGTGCTGAGGGTAGAGTTGAAGCATCAAAACCAGAAAATACTGAAACTGAAGAAGCTGAATCACAACAAAATTATGAATGGACAACACGTAAACGTTTTAAAGCTGAAGATTTTAATCTTGAAAAAAAAATAGAAGCATTACCATCATTAAGTCTTGAAGAATTTCAAGAAAAAAAGAAACAACAAAAAACTAAAAAGAAAAAAATACCACAAAAAATGACAATAAATACAACAACAAAACGTACCAATCAAAATCAAAATAATGGTATTCAATCAACAAGTGAAAATAAAATTAATAAATCAATAAATAATACATCTGATATTGTTGATGATGTAGAAAAAATAATTCCAGTTGGTAGTCAAAAACGAAAAGCAAGAAAACAAAGTATTACACGTAATACAACTGCAGAAGCAACTTCTTCCAAACAAAACCAAGATAAAATTAATCAACGTAAGTATTAAAAAATATAATTACAATGTATTTTATTTTATTAATAATAAACTTTCATTAATTATTTTACTTTCTTTTTGTTTTTAGCTTGGTGTGCATCACCTGACCTCGAAGCTCTTGCCTGTCTCGCTGAAATTGCTGCAAATCGAACGAAACTTACCAAGTGAAAATAACAAAAATAAAAAAACCAATTGAATATAATAATTAAGTTTTACAAAAAAAAAAAGCAACGATTTTATGAAAAATATATATTTTTCTAACTTTATCGTTAGTTTAACGACGACGATGATGATGATAATGATGATGATGACACTTGCAATCTGCAATTAATCATCAATTTAATGCCTTACTCAACAAAATATGAAATCGACTTGCACTTGTCGCTATTTTTTATTACATTTATCCAAAATATTGTTCTTTATATTTTTTTTTTTATTATTATTATTCTTATTATTAGCAATGTTGTGTTTGTGAATTGAATGAAGAAAAAAAAAGAAACCATATCGAATTGAGATTGAATAAAAAGGAAAATATTTGTTTGTTTCTTTTTTTTTTTTAAATTGTTGAAACTTTTAAGTTTTTTATATATATACTTGTGACAATGTTTTCCAATATTCAATATTTATTTTTTTTTTTTTCAAGTTTTGTATTTTTAATTATCCATTGAACTGACTAGAACACAGTGTGATTTTTAAAAATTACTATAAAAAATATCAAATATATTCATGAAAAAAAAAAAGTAAAAAAAGAAAAAAAAAAAAAATAGTTAATTGCTTTATTTGAATAAAAATTTTATCAAAAAATTTTATAATCGTAAATATAAATATTGAGTAGTTGAAAAAGTAAAAAATGTATTTCAAATATAAACTCGTTGTTTATTATAATTAAACTACATATTCGTGTAGTTTTTAATATTTTTAAATCTAAAAAAAAAATATATATATATTAAATAATAATAATAGTAATAATTCTAATTAAATAAATAAAAAGATCGGTAAAATTTTATGGTGTATGTAAATAGTAATCGCAGTATTAAAAATAATATATATAAAAAAAACAAAAAAAATACAATTTCAAATCGCCACTCAAAAGCAAACGAAAAATAGAGATAAAATTTTGAAAAAACAAAAATGAAAAATGTGGAGTATAAAAATTTATATGTAATAGATTTAAAGATTAATATGTTACGGATGTTGTTTTGTTAATGAAAAATTAACAATTCAACTCTTTCGTATATTTATATAATTATACCTGATGCATGTGACTTAGAAAATTTTTAAACATATTTGATATATTTCACATGGCTTTTAAATACCTTTCATATAATATCGAGTTATTATAAGATATATATTAATATATTTATAATCAAAATGTATATTTATATTATTTATATTTTCAAACGAAGATATTAACATATTCTTTAACATTTAAAATTACGTATATATATATATTTATATTAATACAAAAAATCATATATACAATATAAAAATGAAAGAAAAAAAATTTAAACAAAACCTTTTGGAATGAAGATATTAAAACAGGCAAAAATATAAGAAATATTCACTGGAAAGTTGATTAACTCATCTGTGATTTTGGCTAAAGGAATTTGTATTTTTTATATTTTTCTATCAATTTTAAAAAACCAGTTTGAACCGTAATATTATTTACCTGGGAAAGAATATATTTAAAACTGATTTAAACAAATTTTTTTAATTAATATTAATCAGATTTTTAAATACAGTAAATTATAACTTTTTTTTTTTTATAAATTAAATTTAAAACTATTTAGATAAAAATCAACGCTATGATTTTTTTTTTTAAATTAAATAGTTGTATTTTTATTTAATAAATGTGCCTTTTATGAAAAAAAAAACATAAATCAATATTAAAAATAACAAAAAAAAAAAAAAATAAAATGACCAACTTTTTTTTTATTTTAAATCATTTTATGAAAAAAAAAAATATTTAAAATATATTTAATTTTTTTTTTATTGTGCTCACAAACTAGCCAGGCATTTACAAAATAATTGTAAAAAAAATAATAAGTTATATTTCAATTATGTAATGCTCATTCATAATTTCAAGTTTGTAAAAAAAAAAAATTAATCTAATTTTTATTAAAGTAAAACAGAGTATGTATACATTCACAAGCATGCAACTTAATATAGCATATTTTGATGTAAAAAAAATGAAAAAAATTTGTTGAAATTTTAATTTTTATTGTTATTTTAATTCCTTTTTATCAGAATATTATTTTAATTTTTTTAAATTAAACTCAGAGCAGTAAAATAAATGTTTTACTGAGGACTAAAATTTCTATATTTCTTTTCTTTGTAGGATCAATAAATTCTGATATTATTTATACCAAGGTTGTTTTACCAGCTCAATTGGTACCAAGTATATTTTTGTTATTTTAATCAAAATAATTTTTTTGTTTGTTTATTTTTAAATTCTTAATTTGGATTTTTTGTCATTGACCTATTTTATTTGGGAAATGTTATTGTTTAATTTATATTTTTTTAAAAAATGTAGGCTCTTAAAATAAGACAAAAAAAATTAATAAATTAATTTCATTTATAAAATTCATTGAGAATAATTTTTTAGTTTTGTCGAAATAGTTCAGTACTGGTTTTCCAAGATCTCATTAAAATTTACCACAATGCTTTATTAACAAATAAATAAAAAACGACAATTTTGTCAGGCTTGAAGGTCTTAAATCACGTGATGATGTTGATGATTATGATGAAAATTACATTTATCCAATTCAATTACAAAATAAACAAACTAATTTTTGATTACGTAAGTGAGTACTTATTTCGGTTTTGTTATTCTACACATTTCTATTATTTTTAACAAAAAAAATTTTTATTATTTATTACTTTTAAATAAATAGTACTATTGATATATTTATTTATTATAATTTATAAAATAATTTTACTTAATAATTATATATATTGTTAACTTAAAACCTTCCTATTAACTCCCATGTATTTTAAATAATTATTAAATTTTTAAAATTTATATTCCAACATCATTATTGAGCCAAGGCATCCATTCACCTCCAAAATTTTCAGGAAACGATTCTGGTTGAACCAATGCATTTGTTTGATTCATCAAGACATCTTTATAATAACTAATATAATTTTCAATATTACTAACAACCTTTGGATATCTTTGAGAGACATCAGTTGTCTCACATGGATCATTTACAATATTAAACAAACACAAACTGGAACAATTAGCAATATTTTTTCCCAAAGGTTTACAAGTTATTTGATTCTCCTGACGAAGATTAAGTATTTGTGTTTTGTTGATGAAAGTTTTAGCAATTTTCTTGATGACTAAGTTGGTAGTAGAATTAAGGACATTAGCAACATACTCTGTATCAGTAAAACCAACATCACTAATATTTTCTCTAAAATAACCATCATACAAATCTGTTGCTCCTGATAAAAAAAAAGAGAAAAAAAAAAAAATTATTAAAATATTTATTTTAAATTATTTAAAATAATATCTAACCTTTTATTAATTTAAATTTTCCTCTTATAGCTGCAACTTGATTTTCTTTTTCATCAATATTAATGAGGACTGATTTACGACCTTTTCTAGTAATATCATCTCGTTTACCATTTCTAATAATTGACCACTGATTGATACCATCAATTTTTCCTAAATCTTTTATAACACCACCAGCTTGTTTATAAAGTGTTGGTAACCAATCTGTTATATGCATAATGTCATTGACAATTCTTCCAGTTTTATTAATTAAAGGAGAATAAACACATGCAACACCATGTACAGCTCCTTCATAAGGTGTGAACTTGAGCTATAAATATAAAAATAATATAGGTATATAATTAAGATATGATAATATATTTATTATTTAGACAACTTACACCTCTAAAAGGATAATTTGAACCATGATTTTCATGAAGACCAATTGTTTGTGCACCATTATCAGCCATAAAAATTATTATTGAATTTTTAATAAGTCCATTATTATTTAATGCTTTCATTACATTTCCTACTGATTCATCAAGTGCTTTCATCATTCCTTATGATAAATAGAAAAAAAAAACTTAATATTTTTTTTGATAATTGTCAAATTAAAATAAACATATTGTATACCTGCAAATTTACGTCGTTTAATATCACGAATATAACTAAATTCTTTATTAACAATATTAATATCTCGTGTTTCTAGTGTTTCAGAAGCATCACTTGCATGTGGTGCAAGATGTGATATTTGCAAATACAATGGTTGACTTTTATTGTGTTTTTTAATAATTTCAACAGCTTCATCAGTAAAAACATCTGTTGCATATTTATGATTGTCATTTTGTAGTATTGGTTCTAATTTCTTTGTAGTATCACGATGAAAATCATAACCAGTTTTATTCTAAAAATAAAAATAAATAAAATGTAATTTATAATTAAATATATTATTATCAATAAATAAAACTTACTGATTGAGTTATTGTGTGATTAAAGTATGTTATATATCCATTATAATAACCATAAAAATAATCAAATCCTCGTCTAGCTGGAGTATAACTATCCTTGTAATAACCAAGATGCCATTTACCAATTAAATTTGTTGAATATCCAAGATTTTTTAAATGTTGTGGAAGTAATTTTGTAGACAATGGAATACCTCGTGGTTCACCTGCTCTCAAGGGAAAACCTTGCATACCTGTTAAAAAATTATATAGGTATGTTATTATTATTTAATTTGTTTTGTTTGTTTTTTTTTTTTATTTAAATCAGTCAATTAAATTTAAATATCCTATATAAAAAAAAAAAACAATTTAATCATCTAGACAAGGTCAAAAAATACCTTCTCTAATTGGATAACGTCCAGAAAAAAATGCTGTTCTTGATGGTGTACATATTGGCAAAACATAATGATTTTTTAAAATAACACCATTATAAGCAAGTGCATCAATATTTGGTGTAGGAATTTGATTAGATCCATGAAAACTAACATCATTCCAGCCCTATTATTATTTAAATAATAATTAAAATTATATACAAAATATAATATAACAAAAAAAATAAATTAATATATTACCATATCATCAGCCATTATAACAATGATATTTGGTGGTGTTTTTGCCTTTACAAAACAATCAACCTTTACATGATTATTTATAAAAAATATTATAAAAATAAATAAAAATTTATTTAAGTTAATTGTCATGATGATTTTTTTGATTATTCCAGTTAACTAAATAATATAATTTTAAATATTTATGATAAAAAAAATACTGTTTCGTTGAAATAGAAATAAATTATACTGAAACGTTTTTTAATCACCAAAAAAATATTCTAGTTTGAGTTTAAAAATAATAATAATTATAACTGACACAAATATTAATTATTAAAAATATTAAAAGATCAAGATTTTATTGATTTAAAATATATATATATTCATAGTTGAAAAATATAAATATTTAATTTATGTTTAAACAGACAACATCTTTGATCACCATCAAAAAACTGACTGATTTTAAAAAAGAGACTTGCAATACGTTGATGTATACCATTCACTTTATTTATTTAATTTTAATTTTATTTATTTATTTTATTTTATTTTTTTTTCAAGATTAGACTTGACGGTATATTTTATTATGATGAATTTACATTTTATCTGTTATTCCGTAAAAACTATGTTAACTAAATGATGTTAACTCAAAAAAACAAAAAAGAGAGAGGTATAAAAATTTATAATTTTTTTCTTTTTCTAATTTACAAATAATTTTAATAATAATCATCAATATTTAAAAATAAATAAAGTAATGTGGCAGTTAATTTTTTATTTTTTTTATTATTTTTTAAAGCCTTGACATATTCTATGAATTACAAATGACTTTGTTTGTCAAGTGTTATCACTATCTGTGTTTGTCATTATAAGACAAATATGTACAATGAATTTTAATTTATAGCCCGTATTAAAATTGCGAAATTTGGGTTTTTTAATTATTAATTTTTTTATATATATCTTGAATATATATACCGTTTAAAAATTAAATATTATTATTATTATTAATTTTAAATATGTAGTATTAAAAATTAATTTATGATTTATATAATTTATCAGAAAATACAAGTTAGTAATTAATTTGACATTTAAAAAAAAATATTAATTACTTGATGTGGTGTTAAAAATAAAAATTGTTCAACAGATCGTTTAACAGATTTAATTTTTATTATTAAAATATATGAAAAAATATCTATTTTTAAAAAAATTTTACATTTTTATTTTCTGTGAGTAAAGATTTAAAGTTAATTAATTTTAAATTTAAAAAATATAAAACTTGTTGATAAATATATATCTCAATTATATATTGTTAATTTAAAATACATAAAATTTAAAATGATTGCCAACAGGAAATCAAATGTATATATCGATGTAAAAAAAATTGCTTGTCTTACAAAAGAATTTCGTTGATGTTTCTAATTTGTCTTTGACCTGATTTAAAAAATAAAATTAAAAAAAATTAATTTCGGAATAGAAAAATAATAGTTTTCTTGCATAATACTTGTAAACTGAAATATTCAAAAAAAAAAAAACAAAAAAAATTCTCTGCCAAAACCCGGGATTGAACCGGGGACATTTAGATCTTCAGTCTAACGCTCTCCCAACTGAGCTATTTTGGCACATGAAGGTAGGATTTTTTTTTAATTTAAGAATCCCAATTGAAATATTTAAAAAAAAAAAAAAAATAGGAAATAGTTTTATATTTTTAAATAAAAAAATTTATTATATTTAAATTTAAATAAATCAAATCAAGTATTTAATGAAATAAATTTTATAATTTTATTTTTTTTTTTTATTTTTTTGATATACATGAAATATTCAACTTGATGTTTTTGTGCTGAATTAATTGTTTTTTTTTTTATCAAATTATTTGTCACATATTTATGAATATTCTCGAGTTAAAAATTGATAAAAAAAGATAACATATTATCATATTATGATATTTATTTTATGAATTATTTTATAATTATTTTTTTATTTTGTTCTCTTGATGTTGCACCTTTGATAGTTGATTAAATTTTAAATATCAAATATTAATACTCACAAAATTAAAAAAAAATAAAATAAAATCATATAAATTGATATAAATTATACTAATCATAAATAAACACTCAAACTATTTACATTTTTTTGTTTTTTACCTTTTAATTTGTCT